>CAAKHC010010985.1:0-11695 GCA_901007825.1 Macroramphosus scolopax
TAATCTCGTTTTACACAGTATAATGACAAAGATTATTCTATTCTATTTTTAGGCTGCAGCAGCAGCCAGTGTGAGTACTCAGGGTGTGGCCTGATGTTCGGTGTGTACACTGTGAGTACTCAGGGTGTGGTCTGATGTTCGGTGTGTACACTGTGAGTACTCAGGGTGTGGCCTGATGTTCGGTGTGTACACTGTGAGTACTCAGGGTGTGGTCTGATGTTCGGTGTGTACACTGTGAGTACTTGGGGGGTCGTTGCGATTTTAGCAGAACTGATAAACCTCTGAGTGTGCTGCTGGCGCTGAGGTCAGGTCCGTGGTTGACAGGGGTCACAGGAACGCTGACGGTTTTGCTCTCATCATGTTGCTCCAGATATTGAGGAGGCATCACCTGAAACACATCAGGACCAGCAGCAGGTCTGTAGGCAACTACATGCAGTCTTGTAGTATTGTGTGTGTAGTTTTTGTGCTTGTTTGTCTTCAGACGGACCTCCTGGCAGGCTGGGACCTGGTCTTTGGCCCCGCGGAGGTTCTCCCACATGAGGGAGTCACTGGTCCACGCCAGACTCTCCAGGACCTGCTCCTCCACCTGGTTCAGGTGCTTCACCACCTCCCGGAATAATCCCTGCTCGGACCGGACCAGCACCTCGATCACCTTCAGACGCACACGCACACACATCACTACAGACAAGCAGCACCTCCATTACCTACACAAACACACACATATGTACACACCTTAACACCTCTACACACACACACACCTTGTAGAAGTGATAAGCAGGCAGCTGGAAGATCCGGATCATGTTGGGGAAGTCTCCTGGAGGTCTGTAGGAGAAGACCACGATCTCCAGGCAGCAGGCCAGCAGAGAGCGATGGAAGACGTCCTGCTCCAGAATACACTGACACACAGACAGACGATTTACTCACAGACAGACAGACAGACAGACAGACAGACAGGTCAGTACTCACAGACAGACAGACAGACAGACAGACAGACAGACAGACAGACAGGTCAGTACTTACAGACAGACAGACAGACAGACAGACAGACAGACAGGTCAGTACTCACAGACAGACAGACAGACAGACAGACAGACAGACAGACAGACAGACAGACAGACAGACAGACAGACAGACAGACAGACAGACAGACAGACAGACAGACAGACAGACAGACAGGTCAGTACTCACAGACAGACAGACAGACAGACAGACAGACAGACAGACAGACAGACAGACAGACAGACAGACAGACAGACAGACAGACAGACAGACAGACAGACAGACAGACAGACAGGTCAGTACTCACAGACAGGTCGGTGTCTCCCAGGATCATCTTCTCTCTCTGGATGATGGACTCCAGGATCTTGTAGTACAGCGCCTCCGCCAGGTGGAAATATTTCTCCGCCATGTCTGCGAGAGTAAAGTTGACTAAGTTAAAAGTTCATCGATCAACACCGACATTCTGATCTTCATCTGATGCCACCTTTGCACGTCCCGTGATTCTCGGCCCCGACACCCTCGTAGTGCTGACAGAAGACCTCCAACATGTCCTTCAGGCGCTGGCTGATGACATCACTGGGGTCTCTGGCACAGGCCCTGCGGTAAGAATGTTCAGAGATACTCTTCTTATAGGGCTGCAGATAGTACACACAAGTATGCCTAAAAGTACGTGAGTATTATTAATGTGATGCAGTACAAGTACTTACCTCTGAAGGATTAAATATGTCACATGTACATGAGCGCAGTAATTCAGTAAATGTACTTGATGGTGGATACGAGTTAAGAACACTGTAAATCTCGTGGGGTTCGAGTCGGTGAGGGGGAGGGAAACCTTGGGGCGCCATCTTGTTACCATGACATCACAATCCTACCTGAGTGTTTCCGTTAGCTTAGCACTCGGCCCCTGTTTGGTTCCTGACAGCAGAGTGTGGAGGCGTCCCATGCTCTTCATGGCGGACGACACTGGTGATGCCAGGTTGTTGTCCTGAATGTACTTCCTGCCTGTCAGTGGGGTGAAAACCTTCAGAGCTGATACCTGCGGAGAGGAGAGACGCCAGCTGGTCATATGATTCTGTTATGAAGGAGACAAATCAAGAACCAAAATGTGTCTTACAGTGAAGGTCGCATGAAGCCTGTAGGACGTGATGTCCTGGTTCTCCAGACCGTCATACAGGCATGGCCCCGGGGTGCCGATATCGCTGCTCGCCCCCTCACCTGTAAAGATCCTCTCGTCCAGGCTGCCGGTGGCCAGAACGTGTTCCTCATATGCTCGACTCAGAGACAGACTGCGAAGACATAAGCTGTTCCTCATAAACCTGTTACACATCCTTGTTCCCCTCTTCATATGCCCGACTGACTCAGAGACAGTCTGGATAGCTTCACTTAGAGACGATCTCCTGCTCATTGTTTCTTTATGACTAATTTAAATTCAATAAAAGAGAATTGGTGCGTTGTGATGAACGACACTTACAAACTGTCTCCAAAGTTCATTGGATCCAGAAAACCCGTCAGACCATCTTCTTTTCCTCTTAGAATCTTTTACAGACCAAGAAAAGGAAGTTCAGTTTCACAGCAGCCACAGACCAGAGTGTGTACGTGTCTTTGATTACATTACTTCTATATAAACATGTGTGACATCACATGTCTGTGAATCCCTGGCTGCATTACCCTCTTGTGGAAGAGTTTCTTGATGAAGGGTTTCCAGAAATGTTCTTTGACTCCTTTGGCCTCCAGCACAAGGCTGTCATGCAGCTCACACAGCTGCTCCATGAAGCAGTGGGGGCCTGC
The DNA here is from genome assembly GCA_901007825.1 of Macroramphosus scolopax. Lineage (NCBI taxonomy): Eukaryota > Metazoa > Chordata > Actinopteri > Syngnathiformes > Centriscidae > Macroramphosus > Macroramphosus scolopax. Next base: position 2,788 of record CAAKHC010010985.1, read on the forward strand.
GGCCGGCCTGTAGTCCTTACTGCCAAAGTCTACCGGAAGACCTGCAGGACGGGACGGACACGGAATGCAGTGGAATGTGTTTTGGGGTTTTGAACATTGAGGAAACTGTTACATGTTCAACGCTGGTTCTGTACACAACCTGCTCAACACCAAACAGACCCAGTTAGCTGGTGAACATCTACAGATTCACAGACGCTGTCCTCTCTGTGTCCCAGAGAACCTGCGTACCTTTAAAGTTTGGGTTTAGTAGGTCCTTCCTGGCGTTGCACAGCAGAGCGTTGGTGAAGACGAGGTCAAGGGCACACAACAGCAGATGATACGAGTTCACCAGGTCATCGCTAATCATGGGGAAGTTCCCTGAACGTGATTGAACGAAGAGAAGCATGACGGCAAATCTGAGGATCAAAAGCAAGTGGTGCTGAATCTCCAGAAGAAGACATGCCTGTTTGCCATCCGTCTTTACCTTTAGCGTGGACGAACAGAACCCAGCAGAAGTGGAAGACCTCTGTCACTGTGCATGGGTGGCGTCTGTAAACAAGAACAGAGAAGTTGGACGAGATGAGCTTCCTGTCGCGTCGGACCAGAGACACTGTGTCCTGGACATAGGTTACAGCCACTGACTCCACTCTGCCTCACTGGACCAACCCTGATCAGCAGGGTGAGGGCAGAGGTCAAAGATCACAGGTGGACTGATACCTCTGTTTGCGGCTGCGGTGGACACGGGCCGGCTCCTCTGTCGCAGCCTTGAAGACAGCTTTAAAGATGGGAACATACTTCTTGAAGATAACGGCCGACACTGTGAAGTTTCTCTCCAACTTGTCGGTGCTTTGACGGAAATCCGGCGGCAGGTCAGCCATATCCTGCCACTTCTTCATCTTATTAAAAAACTCAATGAGGCTGCGAGGGAGGAAGAAGAGTTAGCTGAAGACTGTCATGATATCCCATTCAGATTAACATTCAAACAGATGTCATGGAAGATTAGGAAGATTCATTTCCTGGTGGTTGGATTATACTGCAGCACAGGTGCATTATGGGCCTACCTCATTTCGGAGCAGCGCAGTATTTTGGTCAGAGACACGTAGTTCCCCTCGGCGGTGCCTTTTCCCACTGTAGGCACAGACGACCTGCAGGCCACGTAGAGCGCGCAGGCCAACCAGTGCAGTTCGCTGCCCTGCACACAGGGGTGAAGGGAGGAGGGGGAGAAGAGGGGTGAGACATGAGGGGGGAGTCAAAGAGAGGAGGAAGAGGAAGACAAGACAACCCTCCTTTTCTTTCAGAAATACTTCCTTGTGTGTTCAGTGGTTGTCGTCTGACACGCAAGACATTCACTTCAGTTAGTGCTACCTCAGTGTTGAGCAGCATTTTACATTTTTATGAAGTGTTACGGTCCACTTTACTACGTACATCAAAGCGTCTAATGCAAAGTATCTAGTAAAAAGTGAAGGTGTGGTCATAGTAAAAGTACTTATTTACAGAGTATAGATGGATTCAGGATCAACTCTGAAACTTTTTACATGCTTTTACAAATATTTCTAAAATGAAATGATGGTAAATATTGTTAAAGTCAACCAGACAGAATTAAATAAATCAAGTTTGTGTTTTGAAGGGTAGAAATATTGTTATCATCATTAATGACAGTTTGATCAGTTAGTGACTGATGCTGTTAGGGTTGAACAGTTTTATTATGTTATTAAAGTATTTTCCGTGGGGAAAAAAAAGAGTGTTACTGATAAAAGTTTAATATTTTATATTTATAAATTTTGCGACATCAGCTGATTGGCTGACTGAGTCTGCTCTTAGCCAATCAAGTAGCAGTACAGGTGCAACAGGAAGTTAATTCAGGCACAAACAGTTTTCACCTGCATGCATCGAACCTATCGATTATCTTTGGTTTAAGATAAGTTAAAATAATTTAAATTGACGTGACATCAGGCGGACGGACACACACGCTCACAAAACACACGCACCTGCAAGCTAGTTCAACTGGCGGTAAGAAGACATAGTGTGTTGAAAGTCTCGAGTCTCTGACGAGCGGACATACGATATTGAGTGACAGAAATCAATATTCCTGATCGATCAGATTATTAATAATCAGTCAGTGTTCCATGTTGGAAATTCCCCCCGTCTGTTGGCACTCTTCCGTTATTACCATGTAACGTCAGGTAACATCACGGTTCCTACCGGCAGGTTGGCAGAGACGTAAAGTAAAACGTCCCGTTACATTAGCTTCATAATCATCTGATTAGCTTCGATGTTGGATGCTAACGTCACACTCATGGCCGGTTAGTGTCTCAGGTATTTAATCGTTCCAATAACGTTTATTCGACTCGAAACCCTAAAACACATACAGTCACACCATATGAAGGTAATGTCGCGTTAAAACGTCACGTTAATACTTCACATTACATGGAACGTACACAGTTAGCAAGCGGGACTCGACTGGCTAGCTGTCACGTTACGGTAAACACGGTCTGTGTCTGAAGGTAAAACAACGTCCAGGCAACGACACTGAATGGTGAACTGGTGTTTTACCTCCAGTGTAAAGTTCCTGCTGATGTTCTCGTAAGACCTCCACGCCTCGCTGCTCGCCTCCTCGTCCATGTTCAGACCCCGACACAGATCTTCAAACCCGGTTCGGGCTTTCTGTAAAAACTCGTCTTCGTCACTCATTTTCCGTCTTCCAGAAAGAATGTATAGATTAAATTGCGTCTCTGTCGCAAAACAACTAGCACTGGCAGGAAATAAACGTTGTTCAATACGCTGGTTTCTAAAATAATAACGTAACTTTGTTAATATCGTGATATTCGGGTCATTTAAATGTCCTCCGACTGACAGCCGCTACGCTGCGTGGCCGCTACAGACGTACGTAGAGCCGCGAGCAACGTCATCGTTTGCGCAGTAAACTTAGTGAATATTGAAAAGAGCGTATCTTACCCCGCCCACTAAAAGTGCGTTACTGAATGGCTAGGACACCTGTCACTCAAACACTTTCTAATTCCGGTTGTTGTTTTCAGTCGCTGTGGAAGTTTAGACAAATAAGTTCCGTTTTTTAAAGAATAAAATAAATAACCAAAACAATTAGCAATTTTCAATCAATCATGGATACAGAAAATTGCGAATAAATTCCTAAAATCATTCACCAAAAACTCAGGGTATATGTATATCATATCAGAATCAGAATCAGAAAGCCTTTATTCTTCTCAACACGGAGAAATTTACATTTTTACAGTAGCAAAGGGATAGTGCACGCATTAAAAGAGCATTTACCAAAATTACACAAGTAATAAGTTAAAAATGAGTAAGTAAGCAATATGTCTGGGAAACACTTGGAGGGTTGGGAATGTGTGTTGTGATCGTGTAACAACAGTGTTTGTAACAATATATAGGTTGTATGTGAACAAAACCACATGCCACTTTCTGTACACGTGTGCTGGTAGACCGTGCAAGCAGTCAGTGAGGTAATATGCTGGTGACCCACCAAGCGTCTGTCAGAGATTGAGATTGGACGATTGCTCAATCGCAGCACAAACTCCACAGCAAAACATTTAATATTAAATAAAACCTGAAAAAACAGTCAGGTTGCACTAAGCACTAACAAGGTTGGTCAGCCTGCTTGTAGCCTGAGAGGCGAAACTCTGGGAATAGAATTTCTAAAAACTGATTGATGAATTACCTGCAAAGAAAGCTTGTCCAAAGGATGCAGTAGATAAAAAACGTGTTTAAGGGGAGGAGGAATGAAGAGCCACTCATACAACTTTGCGTCTGCTCGCCAAGTTGGTTGCATTGAGTTTAGGCAGATCAGCGGATTCGTATCATTTGGACAAGGAGAAGAAACCAATCCACCTGAAACAAGTCAAATGGGCCCCAATTCCTCTGTGGACACACACTCCGACGCCCCTTGCTCGGTACTGAATGCTTCCTTTCCCAGGACTTGTTCGCCATCTTCGCCTGCAGGCGAAGCTTGTGGGTTCAATACTGCAGGATAGTTAACAGGTTGTGCGTGATGGCGTCTCTGATGACCTCAGCTGAGCAGAACGTGTCTCCATCGTACGCGTCCGTCTCGGGCTGCAGGAAATAATTGGCAGAAGGGGCCGTGTCAATGTTCCACTCAGGAAGGAAACAGTCATCCTGATTTTCACAGATGTTGTGTAGAATGCAGCACGCAGCGACCACTGTCGTTATCATCGAGATGTCAACATCATTCTTTTTCAGCAGACACCTCCAGCGACCTTTCAGCCGAGCAAACGCAGTGTCGACCACCGAGCGGGCGGACGTGAGCGTGTAGGTGAAGCGCCGCTGCTCCGGGGACAGTTGGTGCTCTTGGCTGTAACCTTTCATCAGCCACGGCTTCAAGGGGAACGAAGCGTCGCCGATGAGATGGACGGGGATCTCCACGCCGTCAGAAAAGATGGACCTCTGGAAGACAATCTTTTATTTCTATGTGACTCAGAAGCTCAGAGAACATTAGATTGTTTTGTCTATGAATGTTGTATCAAGTCTCAGATTACAGATAATCTTCACATGTCGAAGACGCCCTCACCTCTCTGGGGAACAGGTACCCATCAGGGCGGTCCTCTGCTTTCAGGTACAGGTCGGAGCTGCAGAGCACCGTGGCGCTGCTCGAACTTCCTGGCCAGCCGGCGTACACGTCAGTGAAACTGGCGTAGTGGAACAAGAGAGAAGATTTACAATTGTAAATCGTTTTGGACAAAGGTGTCTGCTAAAGGACAAATGCAAATGTAAGATCTTTACTGTCATTTACATTTCAAACAACACAATGTGGATATATACAGTTTATATACAGGCAGATGATATTAATGTGAAATGAGGTCTTGAACCCGTCGGCTCCTGTAAGGGAAACGCGTCGGCCCGGTCGTCGGTTGTTGACCTGGCGCGTCCAGCATTCTCCGTCTTCCGCCTGATGTGATTTACATTAAACAATAATATCAAAATGTAGCGCGATTCTATTATGTCGCACAGAACGCAGACAAAAGCACTTAAAACATTGTTTACGTTTAAATATTGAAAGTTTGTAATGTTGTTTAACTGATGCAACTCACACCACATTTTGTCTTCATGTTCGTACAGTGGGAGGAAGTGGAGGCGTGTCCAGATATTATATACAATCTCTGGAACATTTCACTTTTCAAACGCAGATAGGGACTCATGTGATGGATCCTCAGCCTCCTTCAGCAGGGTGCATGATGGGATGTCTTCTCACCAGACGTCGTGGTCGACCACCGCCTGCAGGATGAAGGAGTGCCAGCCTCTCTGGTTGATGAAGTGGTCCGGGTGGTCCCTGGGAGGGGCGATGGGGATGTGGGTCCCGCCGATGACCCCGGCACACTGCGGGTAGCAGCGGTCCTGGAAGGCTCGGACGGTGTCGTCCAGCCGGTGTCCACTTGGCAGCGACACGTAGCGCGGGTAGAGCCGCTCCACAATGGCCGAGGTGACCTGACGCACGATGACGCACACGGTGGCGATGCCCACGCCGAACAGGTTGGCGATGGAGCGGTACTCCCCGGACCGGGCGTACCACCACAGGGTGATGGCCAGTCTGCGGCGCGGCTCGATGGGGACCCGGTAGTTGGTTCGCCGACGTTTGATTGACGGTCCAATCAGTTCGACCAGGTATTCGAAGGTCGCGCGAGACACGCGAAACTGCGCCTTCCACTGCTCCTCATTGAACGACTCCGCCGTGGACCAGAAGTTCTGTCCGGAGCTTCGGTTCCGAACCCAAATGTGTCTGCTGGTAGAAGTGATGAGACTCAGGATAGCAGCGATGGAGGAGAGCAGGAAGGCTCTCCTCCTCCGCAGGTACTGCCGCCGCCGCCGGTCCGACTCCGCCAGCTCCCGCAGCCGACGCCGCCTCAGGAGCGCCGCTTGGACCCGGAACAGGTCGAACACCTGCTCGGCGAACGCCGGAGGAACCCCGAGGCTCAACACGGCGCTGAGTGCCGCTGCTGACCGGGATAAACCGCCCTCCGGGTTCAGCTCCATGGAACTGCCATTTCTTCTTCTGCTTCTCCGAGTTTTAACCGGATTAAAGGTGCAATACCGCCACCTAACGACTGGATCTGGAACAGAAACCGTGTAAACTGTTTTATTCCCTTTTATGTGAAACATCTTTTCATATCATGTTTCCTTGACACTGAACGCAACAGGTTTGTGTTTCTGACTGCTACTCATCTAGAAAGACAATAACCAGCATGTTTCACTGAACAATCATTATAATCATCAATAATTGATTATTACAGATTTAAAACCAATAGATGATCCTTCAGCTTACATAGACCCAATGAAGAAGTGTAAACATGGGGCCTTTGGGTCTGGGCCCCTGATCCCTGTAGACCTTCAGACCAGCAGAAAGGTAAACCTGCAGACAGTTAGACCTGCAGGTACTCGGCTCCCAGCAGAGACAGCAGCTGAAGTAATGTGTCTGACAGGAGAGCTGGTGGTGTTCCCAGCGGTGTTGGTGGTGTTCCCAGCATGCCTCTGACTGACTCAGGTGGAGCTGAGTCTCGGTTTCGGGCCCTCTGCTGGAGGACTGCAGGGGTCCGTCTCCCTTCAGGCATCTGCAGCTCCACACTGGAGCGTCCACAAAGAGCGTGTGGAGAGAAGGAGGGATGGAGAGGGAGGAGAACAAGCAGCTGGTTTAGTTTTTTTTTTTTTTTACTTTTACTAGAAGTTTCAATTAGAAAATTGTTGAACTCTGCTGGCATGTCAGATATTAAACCTAATAAATGAATAACTACTAACAAACATGGATTATGATTTGAATGTCATATCATCAATGAAACGGTGGGGATAGAGATCCTCCTCATTTAGTTAGCTTTGTGGTTGTTTGCTGTTAATGACATCCTACAAGACAGAAGGTTCTTTAAGGAATCGAGTGAAGATGGTCCAGTGGGTTAGCGGTGGCGAGGCTAACAGGACGACACCAGGTGGAAAACACAGAGCAGGTTCCCGCTGTGTGATATTCAACAGTGAGCACCACTGGAGACATGACCGCCAGCAAATGCCAACATCTGTTACACCACTAACCTCCAACCGAGTTTTCAAGTTCGACAGAAGGAATCTCTGTACCACATTTATTTACAGCCGCAGTCTGTTTGCTTATACATAACTATATTACTAACTGTTCAGTTTACATGAACAACTCATCAACTCTCCAGCAGTAGTATTTAAAGACGATTATTAAATACTACTTCTGAATGGATGATGGACGATGGATGATGACTTAATAATGAAACCTTAACAGTTGGTGATATATAATTGTAATAATAATACTGTATATTGTATTAGAGGCTGTAGATGCCGGAATTTGCCTGCTCTTGTTCACCAACAGGGGGCGCTGCAGGCAAAGAGAACCTGCTGGGACACACTTGTTTCATCTTTAAAGTTCTTCTAAAAATGAATTTGTTTCCCTTCACATTTTTATTTAGGCATGTTAAAATTCATTTAATTAAAATAAATACTTAAGAACAATATCATTATTTGTTTTTAGTTTCATTCATTCTGACGTTTTCTCTTTTTTTAATGTTGCTAAGCCAACAGTTTTTTTCTGATTTGACACAATCGGACGTTTCTCACATTAAATACTAAATTGAAGTGAAGATGAAAATAATATTGTCTTAAACTATACTATATTTAATCCAATATTTTCTTATGAAACAAAACAGTTAAATTTGATCAGTCTTTAGTATTTTTCCATCGCTGTTGTCGTTTATTACTGACTTGATTTGATGATTTTCTGCTGTAGATCTTTTTGTTTTTTCTCTAAGCTCGTCTGTGTGTTTCTCTGTTGTTGTTTTCAGTAGGAATATTTTAATATTAATGAACATTAACTATATTTATTGATAATATTAACTCAACTATCAGGAAGTTTTGTTGAAGGTCTTCTGAGTGTTTAACCTTCAGCTCCACAAACTGCCGCACTCGGATGTTTATAGTGCCGCAATCTGGTTCGGTCCCTGTGGCAGTAGTGTGGAGGCACCGGGGACGCTGGTGTATTTTTGAGGGACGACGCATCAGGCCGAGCCGCGGGGAGCTGCCTGGTGGTCTGTCTGTGAGCCCGGCTGCAGCTGCTCATCCTGTTGTGAAGAAGGAGAAGCAGCAGCCAAGCTGCATGGCAGGAGGGTTCAGTGGCATCTGCCAGCGCTGGAGGTGAGACAGCCGACGACTAGGGGGTGAGAGAGCCGACAACTGGGGGGTGAGACAGCTGACGACTGGGGGTGAGACAACCAACGAGTGGGGGTGAGACATCCAACGACTGATGGTGAGACAGCCGACGACTGGGGGTGAGACAACCAACGAGTGGGGGTGAGACATCCAACGACTGATGGTGAGACAGCCGACGACTGGGGGTGAGGGAGCTGAAAATGGGGGTGAGAGAGCCGAAGAATGGGGGTGAGACAGCCGACGACTGCTCTTACAGACGTGTGTACTTTTACACAACAGTATACTTTTACCTGTCTACTTTTACATCCCCTCATCAATAACTGGTTGATTGATCTCAAGGAGTCCATGTGATCCTGTGAGAAGCTGGAACGGTGACGTCATAATAATGATACTTTATATAACTTTAAATAACACAGAACCCAGGATTTTAATTCTTTCAGGTGTTTAAATTCAAAATTGTCACGGAAAATAGTTTTTTAATTTAATCAGGATTTTTGATTGTTTGTTGTTTTTATGTTTCTGTGAAAATGAAAATAAAAAAAAATAATATAATGAAACAAATGTAATAAATGATTTTTATTTTTACACAAAATGAAAACATTTCTTTTAAAGTAAATATATTTGTGTTGTTTCCTTTACAGACCTCTTGACTTGTAAGCAGACGATCAGGATCAGGACCAGGACCAGGACCAGGACCAGGACCAGGACCAGGACCAGGTTCTGGGTC
>CAAKHC010010992.1:0-10604 GCA_901007825.1 Macroramphosus scolopax
AATATCTCTGACCTTTTATGGAAGCGATGGGTCCGGGAATACCTACCTCTGCTGCAGGGGAGGCAAAATGGAACCAGAAAAGGAGAAATCTTAAGCCTGGAGAAATCGTGGACATAATGGATGCTACTGCTCCACGAGGCTCCTGGCCACTAGGAAAAGTCTTGGAGGCATTCAAGATAAAAGGTGACTTGTGCGTGCAGTGCGTCTGAGGACAAAGTCTATGGTGATTGAACGTCCTCTGACAAAACTTTGTTTATTACACGAGATTGCAGAGTAGCAGGTCATTTCAGGTTTCCTGTGTATGTGGTGCAATATATTACATTGTGTGGTAAACTGGGTTCATTGTATTGTTTTGATTATAGCTCCTGGGTTTTGTGTTTAAGGGAATTGTTATGTATGTTTTTTATCCATCACAATTAGGGGCCGGTGTGTTGGAGCCATTTTCCACATGTATGAGAAATACCTGATTGGGCCAATAGGTGGCTTAATTGTTTGTGTGCGTATATAGGTGGGAACTTTCCGTATTGTGGCAGGTGTTGCTAGACGGAGGAGCACACAGTCTTTCGACCGCTAAAGAATGCTACAACGCTACGCTACGCTGTGTCACTACAGTCTGTAAAGATGAAATATGTCACTGTTGGAATGGAATATGTACAGCACTGGAATGGAATATGAAGAAGGTGAACAATAAACAAGCATTAACAAGAAAGAAACTGGAAGCTGTTTGTTTCACTGGAGCCACGTAAAAGACTTTAAGTAGCAAGCGCGTCGATCATGTTTTTACCGTCTAAGCAGCATCTCAGTGGCTTCAAGCACTAGGCTTAGCCATTACAAACATACTGGACAGTATTTATCATGGTTCCAATAAGATAATAAACATGCATTTGCATAAAGCAAGCATTTGTCTACTCCCATGTTGATTGAAGAGAATTAAAAACTTGAAAAAGATCTGTTTAAAGGTAGATTTAGAATGGATAAAATATATGCGATCAATAATGCTATTAAACTCATAATTAACTCAGGTCAAGCATGCTATTAATCAAGTTAAATATTTTAATCGATTGACAGCCCTAGTTTAAATAGATATAAATAAGGGAAGCTCAGCGGTGAGCGGGAGCTACTGTAACAGGCAGCCACTCGAGCGGCGCCTATAGGTGTTTATGTTGGCAACTTCAATGAAAGCTGTCATAGTGAGACAGAGGGTGTTCACATAAAAAAAAAAACCACACAATTCCAGTGGGAAAGGATAAAGAATAACAGATTTTTTTACTCTCTGAAAATAAACTATTTTAAAAAATTAAAGCAGGTCTTCTTCAGGCCAAGGGACACTGTAAAATAACAATATTTCACTTTTTGTCAGGTGACAAGGAGGAGCTGAGGACTGTACAGAGGGAGCTGAGGTGGAAAATAAGGCAGGGGAAGAACAGCTACAGGAAGAAGATGGAGGAACAGCTGCTGTAGAACAACGTCAGTGGAGTCTGGAGGGTGTGACGTCAGGTGCAGCAGACTGAACGTTGAGTGGTCCCTTTAAGAGGAGCCTCTTTGCATCTGCTGATCTGTCAGCAGGCTCTGTGCCGCCCTTCACATCCCGACCAGCATCCACACACAGGAACCCGGCTTACTGCGGGACTCACCCGCTCCTCATGCACCTAATAATAGTGAGCAGCCAGCACATGATATGTGGATAATCGATCATTAACATCAACATGCTGCGGGACCATCGTTTTCACCATCCCGGGCTGTGCAGGTGTAAACTTAACCAGACTGAGCTGCTTGGGAGGGACGCAGCCACGTTTTGGCTCCGGATAACATCATGCATGTTTTATTTATAGCCATGAGGTTTGCTAAGGGTTTGTGAAAGACCTTTTCTTTCTGCACACGCTTTTAATTTTACGCATCTGCTGGTTCGGCTGGTTCAGCTGGTTTCACGACTGCAGGAATCGGCAGCAGCAGTCTGATCATGTAGGTGTGGGATAACATAACTCACATTACTGTGTGTGACACTGCACGTAGACAGAAGTTTCTCTACATCGTGGTTGTTTTTTCTAATTAAGCGTGAAACATATTGTCTCACTTTTACTAGCACATCGCCTTTTTATTGTGTGCAGAGGCTGCCCAGAGCTCAGTATGTCCTCTGTGGTGGTGTCTGAAGTAAGGGAGCTGAGTCTGACAGAGCTGCCAATGGAGAGCTGGATGACTCACATGCCTTGTGCCCTGTGGGACAGCCCCCTGTACCATCTGGCCATCCCAGGTAGGTTCCACACACTTACAGTATTTATGAAATTAGTTAGGTGTCGGTTGAATGTCACTGGCATTATGCCAGTGGTTTAATGCACTCTGAACAGAACTAACGCTGATCACCTATATTGATATTTTCTCCTTTTAGGAAGCCACAATGCAATAACGTACTGTCTGGATATGAATGACCGATCCCCTGTTGACCTTACCCAACCAGACATGCTTCAAAAGCTGGACAAATACATGAAGCCTCTTATTCGCCCCTTTGTGTACAAGTGGGCCGTAACACAGGTAATACATAACAGAATAATGAAATGAGGGAGGTTCTATTCAATGTATTTAATGCTGGACTGTAAAGTTTACTGCATACTATGTCTTGCAGGAGTTCACTATAAAGCAGCAGCTGGACTGTGGGGTCAGATATTGTGACCTGAGAATTGCACACAGACCTAATGACAGCTCAACTGATCTCTACTTCTACCATGGTGTTTATTCCATGCTCACTGTGGCGGTAAGTAATGGCATGCAGCCCTGAAAGTTCACAAGATGTGGTAGATCTATGTGTGAGTGCCAAAATTGAACTCCCACCAGATAACATCTGCCAACATCAAAATACTTGGCGACATAAATATTCACGTGGACAACCTATCCTGCCTTTGTATCTGACTTCCTTCATATACTGGACTCACTCAACATGTACATACGCTTGACCTGGTCATCACTGACTCCGCCCCCATCAACAATCTCATAGTATACTCACTGGGTGTGTCTGACCACATCATCTCCATGGAGCTCCCCTTTCCCCCCTCTCATGCCAAACCCAAACGCCAAATCACCTTCAGAAACTTCAAACACATCAACCAGGACACCTTGACTTCAGACCTCGAGCATCTCTCCTCTGCAACCCCCTCATCAGCCAGCGAAGCAGTGGACTACACCAACACCACCCTGCAACAGCTCCTGGATTTTCACACCCCTGTCAAAACTCGTACTGTCACTTTCTCACGCTCAGCCCCCTGGTTCTCCGGCGAGCTGAGAAAAATGAAGGCAGCTGGGCGTGTCCTCGAGCGGCGACTCAAGGCCACTGGACTAACTGTCCATAAACTGGCCTACAGAGAGCACCAGAAGGCCTACTCAAGGTCCCTCAGGGAGGCACAATCAGTACAGTACTAGACTTGTTTAAATCCTATCTCTCTGGCAGGACAGAGTACGTCTCCCTGGGAGGGTCAAAATCTCTCACCCAGCCTGTCACCTGTGGCGTCCCCCAGGGATCTGTCCTCGGCCGCACCCTGTTCACCTTGTTCCTGCTACCCCTTGGCCGTGTCATCAGCAGGCATGGAATATCTTTCCACTGCTATGCTGATGACACACAACTGTACATAAAAATCAAACAAACCCCCCCTGCCACTCCGTCATCGTCATCGTCCCACTGGCCACACTTTTTCCTCTAGGCTTTATGCCGCATGTTTTTGACTGTTTTGTTTCTGTTTCTCTGTTTCTTGTTTTGCCGTCTGTAGCACTTTGAGATTTTTTAAATGTTAAGTGCATTATAAATAAAATTCATTATTATTATTATTATTATTAACAGATCCCAGAACTGTTACAAGTTTCTTGATGTGGAAGCAACTACACAGTATCATGTTTTCCTTCCAGACCGTTCTGAAAGAGATACGAGAGTGGCTGGATGCTCATCCCAAAGAGGTGGTCATCCTTTCCTTCAGCCACTTCCTCGGCCTGAACCAGGAACTCCACATGCTGCTTCTCACTACTATACGCAACATATTCCCCTCCAAACTCTGTCCCAAAATGGTACGGCCACTTATTCTGCTCTGTGTTACAACGAAAAAGATAATGTTGGCAATATTTTACATTTTTCTTATTGTAAATAAGTCCCACAAAAGGACCAAGACAACCACCCATCTGATCTGATATATTGCCCGTGATATGTCCTGTTCCTGTGTGCCACAGAGCTGCATTATGTAAAACATTTAAACTCTTATACTGTACAGTATCCTGCAGCTTCCCATACACACCATTGCCCCAAAGCATTGAGAAGTGGACCAACACATGGTCGTTGCTTTTTTCCTTTTATTGGGTTTTCGACTATAACAAAAACAGAGTGATAATGCCAGACTTATTATTTGTATTGCAATAAAAGCAGAACATTAAATAAACATTCTCTCTATATTTCAGGAAGTGTTAACTCTTAGAAACCTGTGGGCTTTAGGCTACCAAGTGATTGTGTCCTATGAACATAATATTACCAGCTGTCACGGTGACCTGTGGCCACATATTCCTTATTGGTGGGCCAACAAATGCAAAGCTGAGGCTCTTATTGAGGCGTTTGAACACAGAAAACAACGTGGCAGACCAGGTAATCAACCACTACAACACAGGCCAGCCATAAAATGGATGATTTGCTACATTCTAGTTATGTTTGCTGGCGCCTGCACCAGTGTCGACTAATAGTATGCTGTGTATTTTCTCTTTCAGGAGGTTTTTTTGTCACAGGAATTAATTTGACAGAAGACCTAAAATACATCTGCACACACCCTACAGAGTCCCTGAAAGACTTGGTAATGTCCACCTATCCAACGCTACTCAGCTGGGTTAAGGAGCAGACTCCCGGCGCCAAAGTCAGCTCTCTCAATATCATCGCTGGGGACTTTATCACTGAGAGCCACTTCGCACCAACTGTTGTTGCACTGAATGAGAAACTCCTGAAGTGCTCCTCGTGACTTTCACTAATAGGAATTATTCTACGAAACAAATGGAAATCACAGCATGAAATGAACACAAGCTTGTTTTATTGAGAGTGACTGAAAAGTACTTGAATTAATCATTTAAATTTCAATGCTGTTAATTGTACATTTCAGTCTTAAAAGTTACTTAGAAAACGTTTGGTATTTTGACCTGCACTTGTTTGTTTATGTTCAGTTCTCTGTTCTCTGATCAATGTACCATATCAGTTTTCACACATCAATGAGGTGGTCAGTTTTATGTTGCGGTGACTAAAGCAATAATGATTACTGTCACCTTACTGTAAGCAGTTTGTAAGCACAGAGGAGTGAGCACAACTAATTTATTCAACGAGCACGTCTGTCTGTAATGTCTGGCACGTGTTTTATAAATATGACGTGGGCAGCAGGTAGTTCAACTGTATCACCTACAATATCTACATTGCTTAATAGAAAATGTCAGGAATAGCTCAAACTTTGCAAAATGCATGGAAAAACAGTACGCATGAACCTTGACTGTTCTACTTCTAAATTGACTTGAGCCAGCAGGTTTGACTGAAATGTTGCACCACTGTGCCTGTGAAGATAAGCTTTTCCAATAAACATGAGCATTTTTAAGCAAATCATTTCATTTTATTCAATGAAAAATTCTGACAGTGAATGTTCAATAACTTTAGAGAGGTAAGAACAATTGAGTTTCACGTATATCACGAAACATAGAGTTTCAATATTGTATCGCTTTTCTTTTACACATCGTTTTCTCTGGAACTGGTCACTAAAGAGCAAGGTAGTGAGCCATCTTGCTTAAATCTCATCTCTGTTATGAGGCGCACATGCGCGGTTAGATCACCAGCAGATATGCGCATGCGCATACACGCCAGCAGACGAGAGCCTGTAAGGTGTAGAGTGTTTCAGGATCACTGGAGCTGGTCAGCGGACAGCGGAGCGCTGAGCGGTGGGACGATGCTATGAGGACTGAATGTGACTGAATGAGTCGGTCAATCCTTCAACACAGTCAAGGACTCGGAAGGAAGTAGAAGTCCTACAGTACTTTGTTTGCTTACTCGAGAGAAACGTTTACGGTTTGTTGTGTTTAAGGAGTCCCCATCTCAAATGAACCCTCCAGCATCGTGACTGGTGCTGCTGCAGACGAAGGAAGATTAAAGGTGACTTGTTATATGTTTTTCACCTGACATGAAGAGTATTGAGACAGCACAGATGAAACAGGAAACCCCTCCTTTGTTGCGTGAATTGTGGTCGGTCGTTAAAGGAGATTAGAGGAAACGATCAGTATCGATCATATGCTCAGCAATAGTTCCTAAAACTGCAGATAAGGAGTCCAGTTTTTCACAGTTCTGGAACTGAGTGTCTGACATGGATCACAGCTGCCAGGACTGGATGTCAGCGTTACCAGAGGAGCTGTGGGACATTCCTCTTACAGAACTTGCCATACCAGGTACATTTACACCTTTTGTTTTGTAACTGTATAGGTTAAACAAATGACTTGGAAAACATAGGAACACTATTTATGTCAGTAAAAGGCAACCATACTCTAACTAATCATTCAAGCTGTTCTCAGGCAAAAATGCCCAATTACTGAAAGTAAAGTTATTGAATAGAATACTTCCAAGATTTGGACTATTTGCGTCCTTTATAAGCTTTTGACATACGTGGACTTGAGCTTTGGAGAGGTAAAATTTCAACAAATATAATTTGAAAGTTCCTGGGCTAAACAAGTTTGACTTCTGTTTGTTTTGCGTCCTACTCTTGTGAGGTGAGTAGCACTGGAAACCAGTTTTCTCAGTTCAGAGTTATGCGGATTGTTTGACATTTTAATCTGCTTGTTCATCCAGGGAGTCATGATGCCATGAGTTACTGTCTGGACATCAACTCCCCCTTGTTGAGGTCCGAATCAGACCTCTTCAGGATCCTGGATGGACTTTGCTGCTGCTTTACGAGACCGACCATTTTTAAGTGGGCTACAACACAGGTGTGTGTACTACCAACAGCAGCCCAGTCAGACAGCATGTGCTGATTTATTAAGTAGGTGACCACGTTAATGTAGCTTGGGGACATGTATGGGACTCAAAGGGAATACTTGTGGGGGGTTTCCAGTCCAGCTCACAGACATTGCAGTCCACGTTATCTCTGCTATGGTCTCAGGCAGCCAGTTATACAGTTTTATTACTAGTTAGCAAGCATGAATGAGATCTTATTCATCGATTAATTGAATATCATAAATCAGAAAATGAGTGGTAAAATAAACTGACATGGATCATCATGTGATTAGGGCCATAGTTTCGCCTGTTTCTCGGATTATACAAGACATCTGTTTAACAAAGTGAAGAACTACATTTTGTTACATTGGATTTGGTGAATGACTGCTCTCTCCACTCAAAACTGTATTGTGGTCATGAAGTATTCATCGCAGCTATGTGGAGCGTATCAAATGAAACTGCACGACTTGACCTAATTCCTATATTGTGTCCCTCATAGGGCTGATATTACATCCTACTGTTAATGAAAAATAAACAAAAAACATTTATTTTCACTGCATTGCAAATAGTATATCAACTTTTTTTTCTTTTAGCAACACTTGTTTTGTTAAACTGTTATTGCAGATTGTTAATTTCATGCACCTGCAGGATTTGGTGACATTATTTTTTAAATCTCTTCAGGACAAAAGCATCGAGGAGCAACTCTCGATGGGGATTCGGTTCTTTGATCTGCGCATTGCTCACAAACTTAATGACATTTCCAGCGACCTGTATTTCACACATGTCATATACACATATTTAACAGTATTGGTGAGTATAACTAAATAATTAAAATGCATGATTATATGCATGCGTTGTTTATGCAGCAATGTTTATAATAAATATCCTTCCCTTGCAGGAAACTCTGTCGTCGGTTGCAACCTGGCTGGAGTCGCACAAGAAGGAGATAGTTATCCTTGCTTGTAGCCATTTTGAGGGGATTGATAATAAACTTCACGAGTCATTCATTTTCTCTCTGAAGAAGCTGTTTCACTCAAAAATTTGCCCCTGGAAGGTTAGTTTTCACCTTGTGCAGCTGATTTTTATCAAAAAACAAACCCACTGCTTAACAAAAGCCAACCTGCCTCTCACAGGACTCAGCGCTGACCTTGCGAAGTCTGTGGGCATCTGGTCACCAGGTCCTGCTGTCCTATGACTCAGACGTCGCAGTGAGACATCAGGAGCTGTTACCTGCCATTCCCTACTGGTGGGCCAACAAGTGCACAGCACAGGGAGTCATTAGTTATCTGGACTGTAAAAGAAACCTGGGGCGTCCAAGTGAGCTTCATTTACGTATTAAAATTGATATAAAAATTGCTGCACTGATCTTGGAGTGCAAACAGACTAAATTATATTAGGCACTTCTATGAAAGACTAAATTGTCAGTAATAAATTTACATTCTGATGTCTTTTCAATTCCAGAGGGTTTCTTTGTGACTGGTCTGAACCTGACAGCTGATAGGAAGTACATCGCCACCAACCTTAAGCAAACCCTGCGGACGCTGACATTCAGTAACTGGGAGTGTTTGAGGAACTGGCTGGAGGAGCAGATACCTGGGTCGGGCTCCAGAAGCCTCAACATAATTGCAGGAGACTTTGTGGGTCCCCTTCCACTTTGCTCTCTGGTCATTGCACTGAACCAAAAACTCGTAAAAAGGAATTCCAGTCAGAGAAAAAAAAAAAGTTACTAGCTGTGATGGCTATTTATTCAATGGAACTATTGGAATATGATCCCAAAGCAGCGCCTGTAATTAATTTCCTCTGTTCTTATATTTAAGATGCACTTTTCTTTACCTCAAGTAAGAGTCTTTCACCAAAAACCTTCTGTATACTTTCAACCTATAGTCGTGCTTATTACGTAACACAGCTCGGACTTCCAATTCATAAATAAGATTATTCTTTTACAGTATTGCATTCTCAAATATTTTAACATTTTCTTTGGTATTTGCAGTCTCTCAGGCAGGTCACTTATTTGAAGCATTGCTCTCTTTCTGCGCTGCTATCTGCCTGCAAACAGTTTCTTGTAGCGTCCGTAAGCAGCCGCGCTGATTATGACCTTGACGACAGCCGAGCCCTCGTCTGCGTCGACGTCCATGTCCTGAACAGTGGCCTCCTTGTACAGCCAACTGTGGACGGAGATGCACACTTACTACACATGCTGTCATTGTAAATAATACCAATACTGAGACAAACCTCTCACCTTAACTGAGGGGTGCTGAGGTTCACTATGAGACTTAAAATGTGTTTTCCTGTAGATTTCACAATCTCCTCTTCCACTGATTTCCTGAGCTCATCGAGACCTCGCTCTTCCAACGCAGATATGGGCAGCTCGTTTGGCTCTGAACACTCGTAGCTTAGAGAGATGACACAAGCATACAGGTGATGATGTCAATCATTATATGACCTATGACCTTCACATCATCAATACACCAAATAAGGCAATATCTTGTGTAACAATTGTGTTCATCCCTCCAATGGAGTTGGACAGACATGAACATCCACAGCAAGGCACATTGAAGCTGTTCTCGCAGCCAAACACTTGTGTAAACATTAATTGAATCTCCTCGAGGTCTGTGTCAGCTTAGTCCCATTCACATAACACAGCACAGTAGGTCAATAGCAATAATACTGTATGTATGTGGATGTTTAATCTTTAAATTCAAATTTTCTACATGGTTTTGTTTGCATAAATGTCCAATGAAATAAGTCATGGAACCTAACTTGTTTTTACTGTGTGATATTAAATATTTGCCTTTATTCTCCCTAAAGAAAATTAAAATAAATAACTTGTTTTTTATCCTAATTGGAATTTCAAGTATTTTTTAAAATCTTCCATCCACAGTCGGTTGATGGAATGTTGTTTATGCTCTTACTTATCAACTAGGTCAATTTTATTGTGGACCTCTATCATGGAGTTCATTAGCTCCTCCGGGATTTTAAGGTTCTTCAAAACGTTCAGTACGTTCAACTTCTGATGAACCGTCTCGGGGTGACTGATGTCCCTGACATGAATCAACAGATCCTGGAAGCAGAAGGCAGAAAACACCAGCTGATAAATATTACGTATGTGATATTCCTCAAGCATCTTGATATGAGAACCAGGTACATACCGAGTGTTTAATATCCTCCATGGTGGCGGAAAATGAGTCGATGAGCTGGTGGGGCAGCTGGGACAGGAACCCGATGGTGTCCACGTACAGAACAGTCATGCGGCTCGGCAGCTGTCCGTCGTGGACGGTGACATCCAGGGTGGCGAAGAGCTGGTTTTTGGGATGGATGTCACTGTCACCCGTCAACGCTTTGATCAGAGTCGTTTTTCCTGGGAAGTAAATAAAGAAAATAAACAGCCACTCTCATCGTCCTGAAGGCCCGTGTGTGCGTATGTTTAACCTCATATTCAGATACGTTTCTGTTCGTCTTTGTCCAAGTCTTGTGACAATATCAGACAATCTTACAATAACAATTCTCCATGTCAACGAACTAACAGAATTAAATGTGTCAGCGTCCTGTAATCAACAGCAGGAGTCAACATGTCACTGTAAGCTACATTATGGTGCTTTAAATAAATGGTGTTCAGTTATCAGAAACATTC
>CAAKHC010010996.1:14178-26753 GCA_901007825.1 Macroramphosus scolopax
AACCTCCTCCAAACTCCTGGCCGTCCCCGGCCCGCACTTAGAGACCTCCGGCTTTACAGAGTGACCTCAAAGTAGTTTCTTGTGTTTTTGTTTCAAGCAGCAACAGTGATGTTCTCTCTTCGTCCAGCAGAGGGCAGCAAGTGTGCAGTTGAAATGTTAATGTTTTAATGTTCTTGGTGAATGAGCTGAAGTTGCCTTCAAGTCAAAAGGAGAACAGACCCTCTAAATGTTTATCTCTTTCTATATTAGATACAAATTCTTGCTATGCTTTCATTAACTTCTTCATCTTCTGCTCCTTCTCTCTGTTCTCGCCCATGTCTTCTTCTGAAGTGGGCGTATTCACTACACTGCCATGTACGAGACGTTGATACACATGTCCCCGCCGCTGGGCTTGGGGAAGAAATGCCCGGCTAAGATCGCCTATAAGGTAGTGAAAACACATTCACGTCCTTCAGCTCTCCGGGACGAGACGACGTGTCAACTGTCCAATGAAACGCTCTGTCCTCCTGTCTCCTTGTCACCGTACCTCAGAGGCTGGTGCTGATGAACATGCCGTTGGATGAGGACATGGCCGTCCACTTCACCTCCACTCTGATGTCACTCATACGCACGGCGTTGGACATCAAAATAGCCCGAGGTGGCGAGGATCGAATCGCTCTGGATGTCGAACTGCAAAAAGAGATCAGCATCATTTGGCCGTATCTCCCGCAGAAGACGTTGGACCTACTGGTCCCCATCAACAAAGGTCTGGCTCTAACTAACAGAGGTCAGTGTAATGCAGATATAGAAGCAGTAACGTTGAATGTGGTGTGTTTGCCTGCGCAGATACGGACCTGACAGTCGGGAAGATCTACGCTTCCATGATGATCATGGACTACTTCAAACAGAACAAAGCCAAGAAGCTCCGGCAGCAACTAGAAGCTCAGGTCGGATCATTAACTTTGCATGTTAAAGTCAAATGGGGAAGGAGCTCTCTGACTTGTTGTGTTCTGTTTGTCTGATTGTAGAAAGCCAGCCTGGTGTTCAAGAGTCTGGAGGCTGCGACCCTCCCAGGAGACATCCTCTCCACCATCCAGCCGCTGCCGATGATGGCCCACAGCGCCGGCTCGGCCCTGTGAGTCCCTCCTTCTGTGAGGTTGTATCAGCGTTCGTTCCTCTTTTTATACGTTTTTTTTTACTGTTTCTATGTTCCTCCACAGGACCAGAGGAGGCTTTGTGGCTTTGAGCCCCATCTCACCCCAGGAACTGTTCTTGCAGCCCATTGGCTCCGAAACCGACACAAGTCAACAGCAGAATCCGGTAAGAAAAGAAGACCACGTCTTAGAGTCACGTCTCAAACAACGCATCTCCTTCCTGTTGCCCCTTTTTACAGGTATATCTGTAAGAGATCCTCAGCTATCAATGGGTGACTCCTCTTACAGCACAGTGTTTCACCAACAAGCGGTTTATTTAAGCGTGTAACCCCACACAAATGGTATTAATAACATTTGATTCATGACATTACAATGACTCTCTCAGTTCCTTGCAGAACTTGGCACCGCTGGCTCTCTGTGCCGCTGTCTTTTAGTCCTGTGGAAGTTGGAACAGCAGAGGCGGACTGTTGATGTGTTGCTGTCTCTTTAATGTCTGGTTGAACCGGTCCACGCTGCTTGTTTGAGGAATGATCCGAACTGAGTCCGACATGGCTCCGTATTAGTGTTTGTTCTTGCAGAGGAATGCGTTTGCCCCCTAGACAGATGTTGCGTTGCTCTGTTTGCGTAGATTTTAAGACCTGAACATGCATGACTGCATGAAGCTGAAACATGGATTCCATCTTTCCCTGTAAAATGTTTTGTCTGTTCTTCTTCTCTGTTCTTCAAGTCCTCCTTGAAGTCAGTTTTCCTGTTGCTAGTTTATGAATCTGTTTTATGGCTGGAATGGCTTCTGATTGGATGGCGGTTGATGATGGCAATGACAGATGACCCTCAGTGACATGACATGGCTTGCCTGGCGTCCTCTCACCTGGGTTGGACCTCTCTGAATAGTGGCAGTCCTGGCGGGGACGAGCCTGATCCGTGCTCTGTCTCTCCTTGCCCTCCTCTCTCTCTGTAATCACCTAGGTGGGCGAGTGCAGTAGGGGGATTGAAGCCCCACTCGATCTTCCGCTAGGGAGGGGCCTGTGTTTGCGGGCCTCTTCCATGCCACGCCTGGCTGTAGAGTTGCAGGTACACACATCTTCTATGACACAGCCTCCGTGCTGGATCCTGATGATCTTGAGTCATGCCAAAGTGTCCGGTTCCTCTGCTTCTTTGGGCGTCGGATTGAGGCTCAGTGAATTGTTAGAACAGGTTGTGATCCTTGAATGCTGATGCCTCACCCACTGACCTCGATCTGTTTCACCTCCAGAATAGAAGAAGGGTTAAACTAACCCGACTTAAGCATGCAAGAGATTCTTTTCAAACCCTCCTTTTGTGCTCCTGAAGTAGAAAATCTGAATGTTATTTTATTGCCATTGTGGACATATTCTGTACTTGCATGTCTATGTTTGTACATACAAGCAGACAGAGGTTGCAAGCGGCTCCATGAAGCGTTCTGCCTCCACCGTCGTGGATCACCAGGAGAACGGTCTTTGGCAGGACGAGAAAAGCCCAGAGCGCTTTTATCGACCTCGTCACAAAAGCTACAAGGCTGCCGGTTAGTCGTACCTCATCACATGCCAGTTTAAATCAAAATCAGACACCGTCCATCACTGCTGAAGTCGACACTGTTTTATACTGTATGTGTGATATTCTATTTATGAATGTCTTTGCCACCTTATCCTCCTCTTCCTCTGTCCTGTCCTGAACGCCTGTCTCTCTAGTTTCCCGGTCGGAGCATTGGAAGCAGGGCGACAGGGAACGCGGCCGATCCAAGGAACGCTGTCACCTTCTCTCCCCAGAAACGTCTCGGTGTAACTCAGAGGAAAGGAGCTTGCAGCCCTCGCGCTCCTCCAGCGTAGACGGACCACACCCCCAAGACAAACAGGTTAATCCTAAAACATTACAAATAACAGGAACATGCAAAACACGGTTCAGCTAAAAATTGACATGTGGTTGGGCCAAACCATCTGACTTGAAGCTTAAATAATCTATTCTAAGTTTTAAGATTTTTTTTATTCTCGTCTTCAGGGTAACAGCTCTGACAGTCCCGTGCCCTCAACCTCAGAGTCCAGCACCCCCAGCGTCCGACGACCTTTGTCACAAACCCCGACGCGCTCTCGCCCTCACATCTCCTACTCCCCACTCGTGTGTCGCACACACCCTTCTGTCGGGGAAGACGAGGACGAACGGGGCAGCCCGGAGACCAAGAGGCGAGACAAGCCCACTTGGGAGATCGAAGAAGGGGAAGCAGGCGAGAGGGAGAGCGAGGCTGGCCAGCACTCCTCTCCACCTCGACGCTACCCCTCTGAGCCATTCCTCGCCTCACAAGAGGACGACCACAGCCCGGACCCCTCCGGTCCCATGGAGACGTTGACCTTCGAGGCAGCTGTGGCCTGCAGCCTGGGACGCTCAAACACAGTCAGCTCAGCTCGCCCGCGCTTGCGGACAGGCTGGCAGGTCCCCAATGGACATTTTCGGAAGCGACTGGCGCAGACAGCCTCCGTTGCAGGCTGCGATCAACTCAGCGACACAGAGGAGGACGACAGGTGCTAGGGACAGGCGGCGCAGCACGGGGGAGGAGGGGGGGAATCTCCCAGAGCGTTGCTCGATGACTCTGCGCCACAATGTGCAGTGTCAAGGTTAATGTGACTCTATCTGCATCAGTGCTTCAACACCGTGAGCCCTCTGGATGTGTGGTTAAATGTGAACCCCAAAAGATCAATACTTCCTGAAATTGTAGTTGCTAATTCACACAGAACACTGACAATCAAAAAAAAAAAGGTCTATTTCCTGACTTGTACTTGATGATAATTATTCCTTTCGAATCGACACAGGATGGAGAAAATAATTCAAACGAACGGATCAAACTATGTCATTTGTGTCAAAAGGTATTTTCATTTCTGAAGATGTTTTTTTTTTCTTTCTTTCTTTTTTTAAAGATTCAGTGTTGCTCTGAACAGTGTTTATCTGTGGGGTGTGTGAATATGTAACTACATTTTCTTATAAATTAATCGTATGTGTAAATAAATTGTGGTCATCACACTATTGCCATTTCTTAGACCAGAACACTAAGTATCAGCGATCTGATACTTAAGCAGACTATGTGGATACTAATAAGTAACTCTCAATAATGCTGGATTTTTGTTTACACTATGAATGAATGTGCATGAGACAAATACTGCCTGGCTCATTTCCATCATATTCCTTTTTATGGCAATTCCTTTGGTATTAAACATAATAGGTTGTGAGATATGAATACACGTTTAGAATAACATAGAGAAGATGCTTATCTGTTATTTCACCCTGCATTATTGTTAGATCATGCCTCCACCGACTCTTGAACCTTTAAAAGTGAATTTGTTCTTCAGTACCTTCAAAGACAACCTGTTACTTTTATTTTTTTTGCCAGTCTATACCCTTTAAATTTTCCAGCAATTATATATACCATTTGACTTTTGACAGTTGTTGAGCGTATAATAGACCATGAACTGCTACAGAAGACACAGTGATCTTTTATCTGTTTCAATTTTTTTCTTCCTTGTGAATATTAAATGAATGATTGCAGACAATGACTGTAGAACCACTGTAGACACATCACATTACAGTTTGCTTCACCAACATTACTGTATTACTCACTAATAATGTACAGAGACATTATGCCGTTTGTTACATTTAGAGAAAAAAAAATAAACAGTATAAGCGGACAGGCTTTGAAGGTAAAGGATTTTTTGGAATGTTCATTTGAAGGTCTGTGTATTTGTTTTATGAGCCTGCACAAGGCCGATTCTGTGAAACTCACTTAACCAAATACGCATAAGTTTGTATTATAAGTACCTGGAAAATACAATGTGGGTTTTTATGTGTACAATAGCTGTATATACAAATAAAGGTGTCCTCAAGTTGACACTGTTATTGAATATTTTTTTATTGATCATAAAGCCTGGAATCATTAGAAAACATTGATGGGTGATCCGACGAAGAACTAGTTTGTGCTAGAATGTGAACACACTTTTGTTCCACTTATGGTTGTATTCATAGGTAGATATTCCTTATATTGTGTTGCACATGCACATATTTCTAAAGTTAAGACATCTCCCTTGTTCTGCCGGAACATCTCATATATAAAATGTTGAGGGTTTGGATTATGCCTGATAATAAGATTAATTAATACCTCTGAAGCCCTCCTCTTCGTTTTGAAGCACCTGTGAGGGCCGAAGCGTAGGCTCTTATCTAAGCTCATATTTGTCATTTGAAGAGGAAATACAAATTATGAGTCACTCTCACACTGTCAAGGGTGAACTTGAATAAAACAGAAACATTGTTGATATTAATAACACCTGTGCTTATCCTACTACTGCAAGTCAAAATGTTACGGCAAACTCCAAATTCTAGAGTGTAAATTGTAAATAAAGCACATGCTCTATTTTCGAGCATAGAAATACTCAACAAAACATTTACAAGTTAAGATAATAATGCTTACAACACACTTAACCTAATTACACCCTAATAACATGTAGTTCGTAACATGCTCATGTACTTGAGTTTGACTGAAAAAACTTGTAATTGAATAAAGTGTGACCAAAACTTTGCAATACAATTCTGATTATACTAAACATCAATGGAAGATTGTAGTACATGAAAAAAAACAATAGTGAGGAATTTGTTGTGCAGTATTAAACAATATTATATAGTACAATAGTACAGTATTGAAACAGATTTCTAAGGGAGGTATATTAGCATGTCACAGCAGCCCAAAAGACAGGCTGAGGGGGAAAAAAGATAAAGAACTACATAAATTAATTGAACTATAAAATATATATATATATATATATATATATATATATATATATATATATATATATATATATATATATAACAAATTAGTATTATTATTGTGTGAATGCTGATTATTTTAGTAATATTAATATGAGTATTATTGTTATTATTGTTGTCATATACATATTCATATGTATATTCTTCAGTTACTCTTTATTTTTTTTTATTTTTATTTTTCTCTTTATTAGTTTTTTTTAATTAAAAGGGGTGGGATTTCGGCTACTGACACGTAAGGACATTATCCAATCAGCGCGCGGAATTACTTCCATACGTCATATCCAGCCGACCGATAACTGTAGAAGAAAGAGCTAGCAAGAAAGCAAACACTTTAATATTACTCACGAAGTTAATAGGCGGAGATGTCGTCACCGTTCAACTCTCCGACAATTTAGCGTAACAACCACTTTTGCTTCTGCCGTATATATTTTGTAAGAATTTCGATTCTTTTGTAGGAATGAGTGCCACTCATCAAGGAAGTCGTCCAGCTGGCGGAGAAAAAGTAGTTAGCTAGGCTGTTAGCTGTCGTTAGCAGGAGTTCTTTGTTTTGTATTTCAGGTGGAGGTCTGTGTAAACATGAGGAGAAGCCTTCGGGGGCATTTGCTTGATGATTCAAAATTTGATCAGGCGTTGTCTAATGATGCATAAGGTATCTGTGTCAGCAGGCAGTTGAAGTAATGATTTCAGGCAAATCAGGAAAATAACACCCCACCGAGAGCAAGTTTAGCACAAAAATAGATCTCATTTTGAACGTCGGTCAGGACAGGAGTGGGAACACGAAGATATGGGCAACTGTCTCAAGTCTCCGACATCCGACGACATCTCTCTGCTTCATGAATCCCAGTCAGACAGGGCGAGTTTCGGGGAGGGGACAGATCCAGACCTGGAGCCCCCTCCACCGTACCAGGTGAGAGGCTGCAAACAATAATTCAACTAAAGTCTTGTTGACGAAAGTTATTGTGCTTCAGCGAACAATTGCATCGCACCAAATATACCTGGCTTTTAAAGATTATTCAGTTGAATGTCTTTGGCCTAAATTTGCCTCCTATCCTGTGAACATCATGATTAGTTTAAGACTCACTCTCACAGTTTGTCAGTTCAAGAATGTCCTGAGCAGTCTGTGTGTCTATGTATGACTTGTCTGACCACTTTGTGTTGTATAGAAAGTAAACAGATTAAGCATTTTAATATCTTTCTTTGTGTCATTATCTGATTGTCACCAGGAGCAGGCTCACATGCCCATGTACCATCCCACTCCTAGTCAGGCCCGTCTGGCCACCCAGCTGACAGAAGAGGAGCAGATCCGCATAGCTCAGCGCATCGGCCTGATCCAACATCTGCCCAAGGGCGTTTATGATGGAGGCAAAGATGGCTCAGAGAAAAAGATCAGAG
The DNA here is from genome assembly GCA_901007825.1 of Macroramphosus scolopax. Lineage (NCBI taxonomy): Eukaryota > Metazoa > Chordata > Actinopteri > Syngnathiformes > Centriscidae > Macroramphosus > Macroramphosus scolopax. The sequence continues at coordinate 21,522 of CAAKHC010010996.1, forward strand.
AGTAAGGTTTTCTGTTTTATACAATATATTGTGACATTCAAATTAGATAAATATCTAATCTCTCACACTCGTATATAATTTGCATGGCAAACAAATCATAAGCCAACACACGGAGGCGAAGCTGTAACTGTTTGTTGTGACTACCTGATTAGTCAGTTAATCGATGTGCCAGATGAACAATTTGGATAATCTGTTAATTATCAAGTCAGAATCGTGGATGTATTGATCAATGATGTGTGTTTTGCCAATTTTCAATTTGTGATTGGACAAGATCATTGACTTTACCTGACTTGAAAGTCAAATATCCTTTGAAAACCTGACATTTTCATTTTATAAATAACAAAAATTCTAATTTCATTATCAAAACTGAAACTGACATGTTTCATGTGCAAGAGATTGTACAAAAGAGACGTTGCATGGTATTCTGTGCTATGAAAATTGTCAGTCTTCGTACTATGGCATTTATTTTTCTACAGTATGAATTCTATGAAATTTGTTTTGAAATATAAACATTTCAGGTTTACCAGGTTTCATGTGTGTAAAGACCCAGGACATAATATTGTGTGAAATTATAATAAGTGTTTAACCAGAAACTGTAATCATATTATGAACATCTCATACCGTTGCAACCCCACTCTGACATTTTATAAAGATATTACAATAACACAAACTTTGATTTCTTCTCAGGTGCGTGATCTGTATGCTGGACTTTGTATACGGGGACCCCATCCGGTTCCTGCCATGTATGCATATCTATCACATGGACTGTATAGACGACTGGCTGATGAGGTCCTTCACCTGCCCCTCCTGCATGGAGCCTGTGGATGCTGCCCTGCTCTCCACCTATGAGACCCACTGAATCTTCACCCTTCTTTCGCCACGTTTAGATCAAACATGGCTCCTCCAGCCCCAAATCCACACACAAACCCAAATGCTGCCCTCTTCTAGAGTGAGAGGACAATTATGAAAAATTTAAATTTATGTTGTCTTGCTCTTTAAGAACGTCAAAAAATCACCCCCTTAACGTTGGCCTTCCCTGCCCCCGAAGACTTAAAAAAATCTGCACAAGTCAGAACGAATCTTTCTCCAGACAACCCTGCATGCTTGTGTTTGTTGTGCTCAGGCAACGTCCAGTGTTACAGGCAAGCATGTCGGATTTGTGTGTGCGGGAGCTGTTTGGCTACAGTGCATCCCCACTCGAGCCGGTCTCAGTGGTGTTTCTCCCCAACTTCCCCCAGCTCACCTTCATCTCCAGTTACTCATTGTTGAAAAAAAAGTTCACACTATGAGATGTTTAAGAGCCCTCAGATTGCTGTTGTGTTCACGCTACACAACTTGCTCTATTGAGCGAGGAACCTTCAAGTGATTGTGGTTTATCCATGACTGAGTGGCAACATGGGGGGTCACATATTACAAGATCATTCACTGTCTGTAGTATGAGTCTGTCTGGTCTCCACACTACACTTTGTCACAAACACAGAAAAAACTCATTGATGAAAGAATGGATTGGGAAGTTAGAGCATACATTCTCACATGTATAGCTTGTTTCCAGAAGTGTTCGATATTTCCGGTCGGTGTCCTCTTGGGGCAACGACAACATTGATTCATGTTGCAAATGCACACACTTAAGCGACAGTTCGTATTGTTCACGACCCCTCTCACAGGTTTCCTCTCACGCCGTGTCTTGCGCTCTCATTGGTTCTCACGGCTGAAGCTTGTCACTGATGGATCCAGATATTTCGCTTGCTAGATATCTGGAATGTGTCTGCGATGTATCGATGCGCCTTTCCTGTCTTTGAACAGCTCACACATAGTGCTGCAGTGTCGGTTTGCCTCGGATCTGAGGTTTCTGTCTGCTCGCTCCAAAGCCTGGCGGCAGGTGGAAAATCACAACTAAAATCATGCAAAATCTGCGTAACTGGAGCATTTTGCAAACTTTGAGCAAAGAGAAGATCCAAATAACATGGCCCTACACTTTTGAGATGTGGTGATGCACAACTGAACTTGACACTTGCTAGATAATAAAGAAACAGGAGTGCATACTCTTACACATAAGTATGCACAGGCACATCACAGAAAACATAACTACACAGAAATACATAACGGCTATAAAGTATTGGTCTTCGAACAGCCAGGCTTTAGACATGTGCATTGAAGGGAAAAAAAATAAATGTGTAACATGAATGTTTTACCTCACATTGCGTAAAGTCAGCCAATGTAAAGGGCTCTTGTGCATGGGCAGGTGGATCAGTCAGTCTAAAAATTAGAAATGCTTGCACACACTTTCATCTGATCCAGAGATTTGCACTTTACTTATAGGACAATATCTAAAAAACAATATATTAATATATGTACCTTATAACCTTGCACTATCAATACTTCATTCCTCTTTTTTTTTTCCTGAGATGCAAAAGTTACATAGCTGGTAAAGATATTTCCAACGCTGTCAGTAGTTGTCACAATAAAGTGAGCCTGAAGATGTGTTTCATGAGATCTGTGATCCAGTAGTGGGAACTTCTGCTTTGCCCTGCTTGACTTGACCCGTGTGTGTTTTGTGTGTCAGGACAGAGGCTTGTTCCAGTCTAAGTGAGGAAGTAGACGAGATCAGAGGGGAATTTTCATCTGATTACTTTAAAAACTACGTTAATACATTGTCTGTTTATTCTACATGTTTTCCTTTATTACGAGACGATTCCTGTTTTTGTCGCTTTTCATTCATTTCATCAGTTTGTGGTTCCAGGGGATAGTTTGGTGGTAGTGTGGGTGTATGTTACCAACAGAAGAGGATTAGGGCTACTGTAAAAAAAAAAAAAAGTTTTAATTTAACTTTTTGTTCTTAGTCAGAACCCTAAAAAAGTCAGAACTTCTGTTCGGTTCTGGATGTCTTCTGTAGTTACCTGTGTTTTACCTTCATAATCTCTGTTACATTTCTGTAAACTTGATTGTGTGTTTAGGAAAGTTGGTTTAAAGATTTACACTGGTGTAAGCCTGACTGTGCAAACCTCTGTCCAAACTGAATTTCAGAGTGTGAGACTTCTCTTGTGATGTGAAAGTGACACGAGTATCATGTTTCCCATTGAGCTTTTCCTTTGCAGTGTTTTTAAAACCTATTCTGAGAATTTATGTTTCCTGTAATCTTGTTTTATTTCTCTTGATGGTGGGAAGGCTAACAAGCCCTCATGTAAAAAAAAAAAAAAAAAAGAAGAAAAAAAACAGACAATAAATGAGGAAATACATCCTGGAAATTCTTTAATTAAATAACAGGCAGTCACCCTAAAGCAGGCTTAGCACATAAAGGAGCAGGCACGTTGCACCATGATTACCAAATAGAAGATTACAGAATATATGATTGCAAAATATTCCTTTGAGCCTTTCAAAGCAATCCTAAAATCTGGCAGAGGAGTGGAAAACGGGGCTGTTCTCCGTTAGATGAAGCAATCCAGCCGTTATATTAGATCATACATTCTTTGTGTCCTTTGCATCAGCTGATGAGGAAACAGACCAGTGAGAGGAAAAACTGCTTGTTCAAAGGCACACAAACATACGACGTATTTTATCCTCTAGCGTGAACACGTCCACATGAGACTAGTTTCATTCAGATAAAATAAAGGTGACATTTCGTGGTCACATCGAATACAAGGGGCCACTCATCCATCTGAATGTCTTAAATCGATTGCGACATGCTCTTTGTTGCTTGGATTAAGCACTGACAGAAGTAATCAGCTTTGCTGTGCTGTCAGATTAGCATGTTTTTACTCTGGAGATCAGATTCAAACTTTGAGTAACACAATAGGAGCAGACATGGAAAGGTCACTTGTTCAAATACTCAGATAATCAGATCTTGTGTGGCAACATCAAATCCCTGCAAATATCTCAGGAATGTTTGAGGCAGAACGCTTGTGTTTATCAATTGCACAGATTTATCTGTGATGTCCTTTTATCCATACAAATTTAGGGTTACAATCGCTGGTACATTGAAATGAAGGCGTACAATCATTGTTCTTGATAGAACTTTATTTTTCTTTACACAATTATACATTTTGATGTTATTTATCACACTGCAAAATTCAGCAGCTGATGACTCTGAACTGGTTTACTGCTGTTTGACACCCACACTAATGCATCGTTAGTTTTTGTACATCCCGTGAAAGGTGACAGGGATGGTGCACTCCACTTCAGCCCTGGCGACCTCCGACAGATCCTTGGCATTGAGGATGAGGAGATATCCGGGCCTCTGGGAACCGGGAGCCGCCACGATGGTGAGCAGCACACCTGCGGACACGACAACAGCCTTGATTTAACATTGAAGTCCTCTAATACTCACGGACAGTTAAATGAGGATAGATGCAGCAGAACCAAAAAGCAACATCTAATCTAATACACTCGTCTTCCATGTCAAAACTAAGACATATAAAACATGAAACCTTTAATTTCAAATCATATTTTATAGCTCATGACATACCATCATCCTCATCTACCCCATCGGGAGTCTGAACGAACAGGGGCTCTGAGGGGTAGGAGTCTGGCTCTTGCCACACCCAGGTCTCCTTGGTCTTCACATTCAACTTGCAGATCTACAAAAAAAAGCAAAGAGAGACAAAATGTAAATAAAGCTTGTTTTCTGCGTTTTGAGTCCGTCGTCAATGAAGGTGATACGTCACCGCACCCTGTCTGGTATGAAATGGTTGAGACCCAGGCCGTAGGCGTACGTGTAGTTCTTTCCTCCGAACCTCTCATAGTTGATCTGCGGGAACTCAAAAGCTGCAAAAACAACATTAAAATGCATGATGAAGATGTAGCCAGAGTCTATTAAAGCATGTGTGTATGGTGAGGTAGTGAATGGATGTGGAGGCGGTACCCTGGCGAGGTCCAGAGAACAGCACTTCGGGCTCCAGCCAGATCGTCCCATCAGCATGCATCACCGCTGTGGCTGTGGTGTACGGCAGGCTGACAAGGTTCTTCCCCTGCTCCTCCTACATCGAGTCCACGACGGGATGAAATCAAAGATTAGACCTGACATGGGTGACGATTTCAATGAGTAAGACAGGTGATTCACCTTGTGGACGTCCAAGGGGATAACGTATCTGCGGACTTCCGGCTGGGGCGCCATCATGGCCGCCTTCTTCACCTCTTCCCAGTTGGCTCTCAGGTTGGCCAACCAAAGGTAGTTGTAAACAAACTCAAAGCTGCAAGAAGAAGACAGCAATATCAACCAAACCTGTAGATTATGTA
>CAAKHC010010999.1:0-20907 GCA_901007825.1 Macroramphosus scolopax
TGAGCATGAGGATTAAGTTAATTTGGTCTATTGACCAGCATGGAGGAGAGAAATACTCCCACTCAGGCATGTCAGGACTTATTACAGCAATTGAGAGCCAGTGGAGGTTATACTGGGCTGATGATGAAGGATGATTAAAACAGCTCTCTGGTGATGTGATAATTTAACACAGAAACTGAGTTACCTGGTGGTCGACTGTCCCCTCCCACATGAACTTCTTCTGTAATCATGGTGTATTTCAATGAAGGGTATTTTCTGGATAAGTAAGTCAGCAAACCCTACATCTCATCAGTGTTTTAATGAGTCATTGATATCATGAATCATTGAGGATAGACTAAATTAAAAGTATTCTAAGTGTAAGTTACAGCAAACTGCAATCTAATACTCAAATATGTTAACTCCTTGGCTGTAAAATAAGCCGATTGCAGTCTAACAGTGACACACTGTGGTTGAAACGAGCAACTGCATGATAATAAGTGGCTCACTTGACCACTGAGGCCTTCTGGTATTATATTCATGGTCTCCTCAGGAAACAGACTTATAAGGTGTTTCAAAGAGGAAACATAAACCCCTCGAACGGATTACAGTGAGTACTACAGTTGGAGAGAATGTGGTTGCAATATTAAACAGGCTTGTGCCGAGTAATCCACAGGGATTACAGGTTTCTCATAAAAGAGATCCATTCTATAATAACCTGCTGAATGAAGCAGAGATATTTTAGTAAAGGAACTCTTCTGTTAAGATTTCCCCATAGATTATAAAGGACAAGATAAAGTACGTCTATTAGACTATCAATTGTTAGCACGTCTCCTGTTTATTGATAGTTCTTAAACATTTTCTACTCGGCAGCTAAACGTTCAGGCAATGTTGGTCATCAAATTCATGGCAAAGGGCTTCACTACATGAAATATGGAGAAGATTGGCAGCTGTTTAGATTTTCATCTCATTCGCCAGTGAACATGTTCGCCTGTGATGTAAAGGCAAACCATTAACTGCAGAGCAAATACATGACTAGTGTATTAAAACTTCTAAATGAACAACACATTAACTGAATCTTCACTTTATTCATTGAATAAACAAGTTGGAGACACGGTCACATTAGAGATGGGGAAAGATTCTTCAGACTTTAACATGCAGGCTAAAACGTTGTGCGTGTTTAAAGTGAAGATGGAGGATGATGTCGCAGTTGTTTGAAGATGTCCCTGGCACACTACAGAGGAGAAGGTGCGAGAAACAGAATGCTCTGCAGTGGACTGTCCTGGTTAATAATGGTTGGCAAACTCAGACCTTCCCTGGGAAACTTCCATTCTCTATCTGCTCGTCCCATTTCGAAACCTGCAGGACACATTCAAGAAAACATTAAAAACCCGACACCACACTGTAACAGTCAAGTTGAAGCAGAACTGTGTCCTTACATCCACAGTAGTTTCATGTCGATCAAAAATAGACAATTGTATTCATTTCATAGCTTAACAAGGAACAGAGACCGAAATGCTAGAAATTGAAAAATTAGTTATGCTGAGTAAAGGCTAATGAACATTCAGTTAAAGCATCAAAAACCTCTTACAACACCTTACAAAACAAAAAGTTTGACTTTCTTATTCCCTGGCAAGACAGTGACCGGTCTCAAAACTTACCCAGCTCATGGGACAAAGGCTTTTGTAAACCCTCTGGTACCAGTCACAGGGAGCCACATCTTGGTCTTTGGCAGACAGAGCTTTGTTGCACCTGTGGAAGTCTGGAGCAGAAGATAATAAACATTTTATATGTTATATATATGACAACATATACACCATGACATAAGGGCATAGAAAGAAATCAAAGAGCAGCCTGACACTATCTACCAATGTGCTGAGAGAGAGCAGACCTCCCCTGAGGTCAGTGGCTCACCTTTATATTATATACAACTCCACTGAAACCATTTTCATATTACTAGAGTTTGTCCAGAAAAAAATGCTACATTTGACAGTATTGTTTTGAACAACTGGAGGTGCCGTGATAGCAGTTTAAGTAAGCCTCCGTCGGGAGTTTCAATGAGGAACAGTTTGAAGTTTTTTACTATGAGAAACCGATCTGCCCAAAAAATGTAATGTTTTCTCTCTTTTCTCTGGCTCCACTCCGCCATGAAGCTCGGGGAAAATATACCCGGTGGATTACATGAAAGCTATTTAACAGACGGATAAACCAAACATGTTAAATGTAAATAGGGATTGTAACATCCAAAAACCTGATAATAAAAGTCAATATTATTGGTAATACCAGGAAGCAACTACTTCATTGTTAGCGCTCTGATGTGTATTTAATGCAGTCAGTCAAACAAACATTTACATATGAAGCCGAGGCAAAGACTTGCATACAATGATCCAAATCCCATGTCATCCATATGAACAATGTTCAAATGATCATCTTGTGTTTACACCGTGTCGATCCGTGTGCTCACCCAGGTAGTTCTGGAAACAGTTGCGAGTCTGGTTGGTGTTGGGGAATCGGGCGTCAAAGGGAGCCGTCCTGTAGTTCTTGATCTTCTCCTCAATAGTATCAGACATGTTTGTGAGCTCCAATCAGAGGCCTAAACAATACTGAAACAAGACACAGAGCGTATTGACTTGCATTTGCAACACAATCGCAAAACAGCGCCTTCACAGTATGACCTCAATATAATGCTCAATGATAGCCTGCTAAGCTAACATGAGATTACGTTAGTTATATTAGCTTTGTCAGCGTTTTCGGGCTATGAAACGCTGATTTGTAGTCACGCGCAAACGTAGACGCACTGAGAGTAGCTATAAACATCATATAGCTGTTAATAGTGCAAAAAAAACATTAAAACTGAGGCACGACCGAGTAGCTTTGACTTAGCTTAGCAAAGTACTCATGCTAGCTCAAAGCTCGTTGAAAACATGTTTACGTTAAGTTGAAATTGGGAAGATGATGTTATCTGAAAAACTAGTTACTTCTAGAGGTTTTGTACACAATCATTAAGCATGAAAATCTAAACTTAAAGTCTAAGAAGAACACATATTGCAGAAATATGGATAGCTAACCTTGAGACGTTTTCAGACTTGTCCTGTCCTCTTCGGAAAGATCGGAAGTCCCTCCTACTCTACGCGCAGAGGATGCCGGGATATGGAGTTTTGATCATGTCAACAGCCCTAAGACAAATAATACTGATTGTATTTGAAACAGACTAACTGTCTTGTGAAATGTTCGGATAATGTTAACATTTTATTGAGATAAGATGAAGCAATTGGCAAGGATATAAAAATTTGATTAGCAAGGGGACAATGTATAGTCAGAACTGATGTCTCCGTATCAATATGATGTGGACAATGACAGCTGTAGATGTTTGAAAGTGGTTGGTCAAAATAAATATTTCAGTGGTCTGGGTGACATGTCTTTTTCACACAACAGCGGTTGAGTTATATAAAACAGGTATTCAGTCTGAATATCTTGCTAAAAGTACCGTGTTCTCTTCTCTGTCAGCAAATAGAGAAACTTTGAAAGATTAGAATAGCCCTTGAAATGAGAAAATCCTTTTTGGGCCCATTATGACAGAGCCATCCAACAATGAGGCCTGAAGAGGATCCAGCCCCTGAATCGGGACAAAGTGACAGCCTGCTTTCTCTTTTTACTCTCTTCCTGTGGATGACAAGGTCAAAGATCACAGGTGTCTCTCTCGAGCATCCTGCCTCTCTATGTGAGTTTCCCTCTTTCCAGTAAAACTTCAAACCTCTTTTCTGGGTGCTTGGTGACATCAGTTCTAATCAGGGATCACTACACCGTGCAAGATCTAATTGTCCTAGTTTTTCAGAATTTCTTTGGCCTCTGCAACCAAGTTTGATGTAGTTAAACTCTATTAGCAGTCATTCCATTTACTTTCATTCAATACTTATATGGGTCTCAAGGACCTAAAAAATTCACACTTCTCTAACTTTCTACCAGTCTTTCCCTCTCTCTCTCTCTCTCTCATTCAGCCAGGATATAGGTGTTGTCCACTGCAGAGGAAGGAAATTCTGTCACTTAGAACAATGGGCCTGTTTCTCTATCTATAGACCCAGAGAGGTTGAGAGCCACAGAGAGGGAGCATATCTGGTTCAGTTCGACAGAAAAACAAAAGAAAAAAAATATTTTAGTTCAGAAAAGACTGAAATAATGGATCTTAACGATTAGAGATGCCAATATAAATTAGTTCCAGGCTGCTGCCTTCGAAAAATGGAATTTTGCTGTGGGGAGAAGGAAAAGTACAAGATCATTGGATTTTCTCAGCATATTTTGATTTAGGTGGAGAAGGTTAAAAATAATACGCAACATAAGGATCAGAAGTGACTGTGGGTAAGTCGATTCAAATTTGTATACCTTAACACCTTGTGATATGTTGATTTCTTGGCTTTGCACAAATACTCTGGCAAATAATCTGGGACAGGATGTCATTAAAAACATGTTTTCTGTCTGGAATCACAATTCTAGGTGCAGACGTAAGTCAAGATCTGATGTGTTTTGTAATCTAGTCGGATATAACAGGTTTAGAAGTGGATGATTTACGAAGGGATATAAAATGTCTGAATTCCACCGATAAGGTGATTTTCAACATTGATGGGATTTTTTTTCAGATATAACACGCAGAAATGGAGCGTAGTGACCTTGTGGCGTGGGCATTCCCCTGTTACTGCGACAGATGGACCTGATTGCTTCTAAACATGCTTCCTGTTTGAGACACTATATTTTTATGGCCTGATTGGGGGTTTTGATTTAATTTCTTTCGGTTTGCTTTCACCTTGTTGACAACTTACTGTGGGTATCCTGTTGATATATCTTGATGGTGACATCATTCTATTGTTATATTGTTTCAATTCTGGCACTGCTGACATACATTCCTCATTACAGTGTTGTCGTAGACTAAAAGCAGCCATTTACAGTGTCTTAACAACCCTCAGATTCATATATTTAGAGCTAAATGTATCTTTAAATTGTGTATTTGTTCTCGCTCCCTTGGTCAGATGGAGGGGTCTGGTAGTCCTCGTTTCAGAAAGCTCCATTTCCCAGTGGGTCTGTGGATCAACTCTCCAAGGAAACACTTTGCCAAGCTCGGGGGTCGCTGGCCCAGCGCTATCTCTGTCAAGTCAGTCAGAAGTTCCACTAAACTTGTTTTTATCTCCTGCTGTACTCCTATGTCTCTGTCTAGGTCATTTATTCCCGTACATACCATTTAATACCAGTTATTGTTTGGTCTGAGTCATATTGTATGTACTTATGTAATCTTATCTTACTTCCACTGTCATTAGTATCCTTTCAACCTTGTCACCTTTCCCTGTTTTATTTTAGTCCTTGTTGTTTGTCCCTGTTTAGTCAGTCATAATTCACAGCTGACTGGTCCCTTCCTTTCTCCTTCCTCTCTCCTTCATCTGTCTTCCCCTCCGCTGTTGTTCCCAGGTCGACCACCAGCTCTGACGCCACCTCCCTCCACGAGGCCCCGTCTGCTCCTTCCTCTTCCCTTTCTACCTCCACCCCCTCGCTGGCTTCCCCTACGCCATCCCCATCTCCTTCCCCGGCCTTCCTCAGGCCGCGGCCTGCTGGGCCCCAGTCACGAACAAAACGCCTTTCCCATTTATTCCTGCGGGGGCGCTCTAACAGTGACCGTGACCGGGCGGTGGGGGAGAGGGAGAGAGAGGTTTGGGCCCACTCGGCTGCCCCTTCCTCCCACCACTACCTCCCCCCTGCCTCTTCCTCTGCTCCGGGCCTGATCAAGATCTATGGAGATGCCCTCTCCAGTGGGGCCAACTACCGCTCCCTGCTGGCCAACATCCACTCTACAGCCAGGCAGCTCATCGCCCAGGTCATCACTCGCTACACGGAGAGAGAAAGGGAGGAAACAGAAGATGCAGGTACATGAGACAGAAACTTATTTTGACCTCTGCTGTGGTCGATGAATAAGAATTGTTTGCTCAAAAAATAGTTTCCGATGGGGAATGACCTCATATAAACATAAACAGCAGTCGTATGGAATAATAATTATCCTCCTCCTCCCTATCTCCATTACTTTGTAGCTCTTCAGAAACACAGCCCTGAGGACTTCCTGTTGTGTGATGTCATCGGAAAGCCCATCCAGCAGCCAGATGGAGCTATCAAGTGGGAGACAGAGTGTCGGAGAGGTGTAGCCCCCTGGGAATGTCCCTTGTTGTTGGTGGACATGTGGCGGCCTAAGGACGGATTTGAGCGGCGCTTTGAAATTCAAAGGAAGGAAGACTATGAGAAAGAAGAGAAGGAGCGGGAGAGGGAGGGAGAGAATTATCAAGGTACATACAGTATGTCTAAGACTAAATGGTCAGGTATGGTAGTAGGTACAGAAAGATCTGATGCTCTACATGTGACGCAGGGTCAGACTGATCCTCTGATTGTCTGGGCAACAGGTGTGCGCTGGCGGCGAAGCAGGATGTCATCAGGCAGTGGGCCAGAGGAGAGCGAGCGTGGTCACCGAGGAAGGAACACAGAGCTCAGGAGGAGCATCAGCGACATGAACCTCAGTCTACGTCGTCGCCAAGGCAACCATGTGAGCAATGACCCTCATGGCTCTGGGAGACAACCTAACAACAATGGAGGAATGCAGGACAGGAAGAACATTGTGAGCATGATCAACCCACAGCATGGAGAGGTAAGGAAGATGTTCTGACATGAAAACGTTGAATTAATGGTGAATGTGGTGTCTATCAATCATGTTTAAACCCACTTTTTCAGGTTAGAATGTCGAAAGCTGAGGCGAAGGTTGGTTGGATGAACCAGCCGGCAGAAGAGGAGAAGGATTACTCCAGTTGTGACCTGGAAGTGATGTCACAGAGTTTAATACTTCCACCAACGGACCGGCCCTACTTCCTGTTGTTGCAGGGTTACGATCAGAGCAAGGCAAGATATGCTGACAGATCACCCCCAGACCCAGACAAATACTTACAAATGACACCCATACACACAAACTGTGAACTAATGTAAACACGCTAACTCAGACGCGGGTATGTTCATGGTATAAGGTGCGTACAAACACCGAAGTGCCCATATGCAAAGTAACCCGCAGGTTGTAGGGTATTTGGCCAAAGGTATATGCAGGCACACACCCTGTTTAATGACATCATACCTGCATGTCTGTAATCACCACATACCATCTGCATTTCCATCCCTCTTCAAGCCTCTCGCATTCAGCATCCAACACAAAACAGCCTCAGTGCTGCTCAATGCCTCAACAATTTATCCATTGGGAGTACAAAACCCCTCTGTGTACATCACTCCATCGCACACAATGACCTCACACAGGTCTCCTTTGTAGCAAACTGTGACACACTTCATCCTTATCAACTACCTTCAGGTCAACTTAACATCCGATGGAAGACTCACATAAACCATAACACTTCAAAGATAACAGACCTCCCAGACGTTCATCTTCTCCCCACTGTGTTTTGTTTAGGATTTTGTTTTGTACATCATGATGGGAAGTACGCACGTGTTTGGGAGAAAAGCCACGATGAGGGAAAGAGAGAAGGATAGAGAGAGAGAGAGGAAAGGGAAGAGGCCTCTGAAGGTGGACACGTTCCTCTCTGCACCTGACCTTTTGGCCAGGCACTTACTGGTGAGGAGAGACTCAGCTGTTCCTGAGACTCCCACCGGACAAGGTACCTGCAGCACAGACTCTGTGAGACCTGTCAGGTAATAGTTACACGTTTTGATACATTCTGTCCTTTTTCAGCTTTGATGCGGCCTTTCAGAGGAGGTGCCATCACGCACAACGGCGAGGCTCTTTACAGGGAGACGATCCTGAAGCCCGGGGATCTGATCGGTCTGGGGAACCACTTCCTTTTCTTGTACCGTGACCCCCGAGTGTCTCCAGCTCCACTGGCTCTGACGCTGCCGTGGCACTCTGACTCCTCCGCCACCTGCTGCTCCTCTGGGTCGGTGGACAGACAGGAGGCACTGAGGCAGTACCTGGGGAGCACCGAGGCAGTTCTGAAGTTCCATCCCCGTCATGCTGATTCCTTGTTACAGGTGAGACAGGAAGACAGAGACTTTCTATGAACTTTTACTAAATGTACTAGTACTAATATGTTTGTCCTACCTTTTCTCTTAGGAGATACTATCCAAAAATTCCTCTCCCGACTCCGGAGGAGGGCCTTTAGCTCCTGCTTATCTCCTGTCAATCATGATCGATCATGCTTCCAGGCACCTTGACCCCGTCCTCACACCACAGATATTACTCAAGGCCGCAAATCTAATAAAAGAGATTGTCTGGGTAAGTAAGAAATCGAATGATACACACATTCAATACATTCATAAAATATCTCAGAGGGATCTAGTCACGGTTCCTCAGAGGAGCTACAGCAAAGGAAAGCTTCTGGGACATTATTACATGGTGGTGACCACAGTTAGAAAAGCTTGGCAGAGGAAAACATCATGTAGGCAGATTGAGATGCCGCATTCGGTCCCACAGTAAGAACAGCAGACAGACAGATGCCCTTCACTGCGGCCTGCCGGGCTGCGGACAGCAGCGAGGATGAGCTGATGTCACTTCCCTCGTGCTGGAAAATGTGCTGTAATTGTCCTGGCTGTATTGTCCTGGCTGCGAGACGCTGCTCCTCCTCCTCCTCCTCCACACTAAACCAAGATGTGTCTCCTCTCTTCTGTCTCCAATTCTGTTTCCAGGATAACATTAAGGAATTTGGGGATAAGCATCCCACGCAAAAGTAAGAGCATTTTTGTTTTACGTCATGTTTCCCTTGTTTAGAGATCGCCTGAGTGATTCACGATACATTTGTACTTGTGCTGTTATGTCTTTGGGAAATGTTTGTGGTATGATGAAAACACTGGAACAGAGTGAAGCTGGAAACGGCTCAAATAATAACTCAGTCTATTTTTACTCAACGTATTGTGTTTAAAATAACAAACAAAAAACGGACTGAACCATTTTTACAGGCGAATCTGGTTATTTACATTATATGAACGTGTCCAGTTCCACAGAGCAGGAAGCGGAAATAAGCTTGCCCAATGTCCAGAAACTGTCATCTGACCTTCGACCCCTGATGTTCTGGATGTCCAATGCCACAGAGCTTCTTAACTTCTTCCAAGTTAAAGTTGAAGCTATGGAGAGAGAGTGGGAGTTTGAGGGTGAGCGTGACTGAAAACAATAACAAATGAGGAATTCATGGACACAAATTCATATTAAATTTATCTTATGGTTCTTTCTTAACAGCCCTGGGGGACCCAGTGTTGACGGCTGACATGGACACCTGTTCAGAAGCCCTGGCGCAGCTGGATGATGTCATCATGCACACTTTCCAGCAGTGTGTGTATCACCTCACCAAGGTTTCCTACCTCATCCGTCTCTCCTCTGTTCAACCAGCGTTCTTCCTGCGGTCGACAAACTAACATGCGTCTGTCTCCTCTGTCTACAAAGACCCTCTACTCACTCCTCCCAGCCCTGCTCGACACCAACCCTTTCTCCAGGGAGGAGAAGGATAAAGAAAAGGATGGAGCACAGGGAGCAGAGGGAGAAGAGAAAAGAGACGGAGAGGTAGATGATGTGTCTGCCTTACCGCCGAAAGTAGCCGGGCTGATGGAGGTGTATCGCTGTTCCCTGAAGCTGTCACGGGAGGCTTGTCTGTCCCCTCCGCTCACCTCTCAAACCTTTGGCTACCTCTTCTTCTTCACCAACACCTCTTTGCTCAATACGTTGTTGGAAAGAGGTGAGAACAAAGAGCACGGCCTCACGGGCCAAGATGTTATAGGTTGTGAACTGATCTGTTGACAACTCGTAACAATCTGTCTCTGGCTGCCCGACACACAATGATCACCAGTCTTCATCATACTAAGAACTCATCATATCGTTTTTTCTTTCTGTTTCCTCCCTTGTCTGCTTTATTTCTCTATTTCAGATGGACTGTTTTCTTGGTCCAGAGCCGTCCAGATCCGTGCAAACCTGGATCTGGTTCTTGACTGGCTACAGGGGGCGGGATTAGGAGACATCGCTGCTGAGTTCATGAAGAAGCTGTCAGTCATTGTCAACTTTCTCTGTATTCCAAAGACCCGCCTCATTCAGGTAATGCATCTACTTGCTCAGTTTGCCTACTCACATCTCCTCTGGAACGGTAACAGGTATTTTTCTCTCTCCATTAACGTCTCCTCTCCTAGACGTCCTGGATCAGTTTACAGGAGGACCATGTCTTGTTAAGCCCCGCCCAGCTGCATCACCTGCTCGCCCATTACAAGCTGGGACCGACCAGAGCGCCACCGGCATCCTGGGCTCCCCCGCCAGGCACGGAGCTGAGTGGAGGTAATAAACAGAGAAAAGAGTGTCGTGAAAAAACAAAAACATGTTATCTCAAATCAAACATATGGCCGTTGTTTCGGGGCCATTCAAACGTGGTGTGTACCAATGTGTGGAGAAGCTCAGATGAAAGTGGGATAGGGAGCCAAAAGTGTGTTGCGCAAACAATTCCAGTGGCAATAACATTATTACGCAATCTGGGCTTTTCAATGAAGTAACAGTGTAGTTCAGCAGGTTCATATAATAGTAATGATAAGGAGCAAGACAACAAGTGATGCAAAGGAGACAAGTTAACACTCAAATTATGTGTCATCTCTTAGACATATTTGAGAGCTTCCTGGACCATCCTCCTCTCATCCTGCCAAATGAGACTCCACGCCTTGACCTCTCCCTGTCGGTTCCAAGCCCTGAGCTCCAAAAGGAAGTGACACGTCTTCGCACCTTCTTGTGGGGACTCGACCAGGATGAGCTCCCGGCCAATCAGAGGACTCGGCTGTGAGCAAGCCCAAATATGTCTTCATGGATGCCACAACAAAGTTAGAAAGCATATCACCAAGAAAAGCAAACAACATGCCACGGAAAAATCCAAACTGGACATTGCTTTGTTGCCTGTTTGTGTCTGTTCATGACCTTTCCTTGCCAGTTCATTTATTCATTTAGATATTTTCAAGTAAGAGAAATGCATTGGCTTTGGCATTTCTTGGAGTAAAGCCTGTCTCCTGGATCATGTAGTGTTATCCTTCACATGACTCTTGTACTTTCATGTATGTTTTAAACTTCTTGTTTTTAATAAAACTCTGAATTCTAGGTTTGAAAGACGAACAGTTTCCATATGATCTTACGCCTCCTTTTCCCACAGTCGGGGGCCCTGGAGGTTGGCACTCACCTCAGCCTCAACACCATGAAAGCATTCCACAAGGTGGCGATAGAGGACTCATTCCCCTCTGATGTTAAGTGACGAGTCTGCAGGTAGAATCATAGAGAATGTGTGTTTGGAGTATAATCGTCTGCTCCAAAGGCTCTCATTTCCTGTAATAATGGTCACATTTTACGCAGGGTCATGACTCAAACCAGCAAATTAGTCTCTGACGACCGCACAGAAAGGTCCTCTTTACCAAGGTAAGCTGTTGTGAAGGTCAAAGCTGGTGACTTAAAAGACGGGGGTAATTTCCCTGCGGTTGATGTGACATACTCGTGGTCTGATCAGTAAGGTTTACCGTTTCAGAACCGTGGAATAACCCCCCGGACCAATTAAAAGGTCTGGTCACGCAGCATATATTAGTAAGTGGCTGTCAGGAACAGGGAGCAGACAGGTGATATCATTATTGGAAATGAGTAACAGCATAATTTGACGGATTAGTCATATTTCTGTAATTTCCACTACATGTCTCTGGTCAAGTCGAGCAGAACACTTAAGATAACAGTTCACCAGCAGTGGAGCTCTCTGACGTCTCTACCAACTAAAGCTATCATGCTTCCTCTCTTCCGATCAGCTTTCCAGATTGATTCTTTTACAGTAAAAAGAAAAAAAAAAACGGAAAAAAACATCAGTCCTGTGAGAAACCCTTTGCTTACATCATCGGTGTTGCCTCTGGCTCTGTCTCCCCGAATCGCTCCCATCAAAAACACATGCCACCGAAAAACACTGGTTATAGATTATGAATCATGAGAAGAGGCACCCTGTGGTTACGTTTATCAATTAAGTGATTGTAATCACCCTCATTTGAAATTCAATGCGGTGTGTGAGTGAGAGTGTGTTTGTGTGCTAATTTCAACTTTCCAGTAATGTCATACAGATGTCGTCTGCAGACTTATAATACGACACAGATGGGGCTCAGACTGGTCTAGGTCCGCGCTAATTGTTTGATATTCTGCACAGCAGTCTGATACAAGACTGTGTCCACTGTCTGACTGGTGTTAAGTAACGGAGGAGGTTTAGTAAGCGTGTGACACACACGGTTTCCTGTGATCTCACTGACACAGACAAAATGTCATAAACACTTTCACCCAGAATTGCGACATCATAGACACACAAATCTCTGTCTCCTACACACACGCACACACCGGGCAGCCTCCTTTAACCAGGTGCGGAGTTCCACACCTGTTGAAGCGTCTCTCTGTAATTAGCCCAACACAATTATCATCGGTGGGTGCCGGGAGGGCCCCGAAGACAATGGGGCAGTTATTCTCCCCCTATCATCTCCATCTTTCCTTCTCTCTCCCTACTGTCGAGTAATGAAAGATTCTTCCCTTCTTCAAAGAGAAGGAGTTTCCTACAAAACAGCTGAGTCAGAGGAGAAAAGAGAAAAGGATGAAAAGAAAAGCAAAACAGTAGGGAGGCAGGCACGGTAATGCAACGCTGCTGGTGTGAGGCCCAGCGGACCACAGCGATTGCATTCATTGTTCTACACACAGGAGTCATTTTCAGGAACCAGAAAAAGCCCACGGCTCTCACGCTTAACACTTACAGACACAATTTGGCACGGCCTCACTATCTACTTGTGATCTGGTAACACTTTACCTGAGCCCTACGTCACCCTGAAGCCTGCAGTAGAAGGAGGTTTTTCAAGTCATACGTCAGGGGAAAGGCCAGAGCACGATGACTGTAGGGCCACTGATGGTGGTTGTGAGACACGAACTATCAGGAAATTGGAGGGGAAGTGTGAGGTTTTAAGTCCAAAGTAGTCATCATTACCAAATATTGCGGAATAGGGTTTCTTAAACTGTTGGGGACCTTAATTGTCTTTTATCCTGTTCCCACATGGTAAGGGGAGGAAAATTACTTTTATGGGTCTGGCTCCAAAGAAATGAGCAAAAATGTCCTTTTGGGTCTCATACTGAAAATATTTAAGGATCTGTCTGCATGAGACACAGCCGGAGAGCCAGCTACAGACAGAAACAAGAGAGTGGAATATTGTTCATTGCTGCAGGCCAAGTTCTACATGTAAGGCGAGGCAGGGGAATCTATGTTAGTTCACAGACAGGCAAGAGACAGACTGGGGGTGTAGGAATCTGCGTGAGTCTTCAGACCAGTGGGGAGATGGCCAGAGGTGCCTTGAGGGAAATCGGTGAGATTCAGACAGACGACACACTTGTGGCTGGAGATGAGGAGACGTGTAGATGAAATGGACCCAGAGAAAAGCCTTAAAGGGCAGATCTGTTTTCTTCTGGTTACATCACCCAAATGCACACATAAACACACAAACTTTTCTTTTTGGTGCACGCATGCATGCCCTGTCACAAAAAATGCACACAAGCACATGCAGGGGTATAAAAGAACCCCTGTGAGGTCAGATCCACCAGGCTGAGGCTGTCGACTGTTAGTAGGACGAGCCAGCTAAGCCTCACAGTCTCACTGGCAGCTACAACCACCACCACCAACCGCCGTGCCCTGCCTTGCCCTGCCCTGCCCCGGCCTTCTCTCCACTGGCGGCTGTCTGTCCTGGGCTGCTGTTGCCTCTTTGGGGCAGGAGTGCCTTTATGTGTGTGCTTTTCAGTTTGGGGCCGGGCCAGTGCCACCAATTTGGGATGGTGGTCTTTTCCTCTTTTCCAAAATGTCCTCATCCACCTTTTCCCTCCTTTCCTCCTGTTTTCTTGCCTCTCATTCTTGCTTGGTATGCTTCTTTCGGGCCGGGGGGCCTGTGGGCCTGTGGGTAGGGGCCTTATTCCATCAGCGTGGGGCTTCTGTCAGAGGCTTGTTCCATTTTGCGTCATGGTGTTGACTGAGCGGACCCCACACTTTACTCCCATAGAGCTATGGGGTTGGGCGGCAGGGCGGCCGACGCTGGCTAACGTGGCCCCGTGTTCAGCTTGGTAATCTGATGGCCATGTTTATTTTATGTAGCTCTCCTTTGATGCAGCAGAAAAAGTCTTTGGGCTTTTTGTTTCAGCACTTTCACTGCCAGGTCAGAGGTGCTCGCCGTGGTTACGCTCAGGAAGAATAATATTTGCCCTTATATTCGCTCCAAACAGGCTTTTTTCCATATTAGTGTCAGGGATACTCTTTGGGTTTCTGCCTTTCACTGATTCGGCACATTGGAGGTGAAGGGTGGCAGGGGACCGCGCCTAAATAGCGTCGCTCCCCGGAGGATAATTGGGGTGTTCCACAGGTCGTCCCTGGGGCCTGTTCCTATACCCCTGGGTGAACCCTCGTCGCATTCGGCTGCCGACCTCAGAGACAGCCCTGCAGCCTTATATAAAAGTCGCAGTAGTGAAGGAAAACATACACAAAAACACAGGAAAAACTCCCTCCTGCCTGGCTGCCCCAGGCTCCACCCCAGCTGTCAGTAGTTCCCAGGGGTTCTTTTCAATGCCGATACCAAAAATACAGAGTTACCTTTCCTTGTCTGCCCTTCACTGCCTCATCTCAACGCTCAACCTCGCTGCCTTGTGTCAGGTTGGTCAAAAAGCCAGGAAACCACACTAAGTCATTATATGAGGTTTGGACCTAAAAGTTAATGAGGCAGAGCAGTTCATGTTGACTGGATCAGATTCTAACCCCAATTTGTTCTGTTCAACCGCACCATAAATTAAAAATAACGTTAAATGTATTGTCTCTCATCGTATAAGTCTGAACCGACGTCATCTCGGTCGGGCTTTACAATGTTGATCTGACCTTGGAAAGAGTTCTCCGAGTGGCTACTTAAAGGACTTGCTTTGTCATGCACGAACGCTTTTTTGCTTAAAAGATTATTTAGAGTGTGACTTGCGAGAAAAAGCAGCCCCAGGTTGAGAGCCGAGACCTGCGCTGTGATCATATTACAGGAATTAACTCATTTTATGAATAGTACGATACCCCGGGGAGTCACGCGGATAATGTTTCATTTCCTGATGTGTTTGTGATCTGGTTTAGGACCAGGGTGAATAATCAGAACACATGCAAGCGCACACGCACACAGATACAGGACAGCATGCAAAAACAGTCCATGATAAATGTCCAACAATGATTTACAGTGAACTTGTAATACTTCCTGCCGTCCTCTATATGTCCCTTTCTGTTCTAACTAGTTGGGCATGTGCCTGGCCTCTCCTGTGACTGTGAGGTATGTGCTTACTCACAGACGAGGGAGCCTCAACTACTGATGTAATCCAGGGGAAATAGGGAAACAAGGAGGTGGGGGGGGGGGGGACTACCCTGGTGGTAGGTAATCCAATCCCTGCTGGTGCAATTAAGCAGCTCAAAACAATTACCAGCTGGCTGCCTCTACATCACCACCCGCAGCCAGACAAAGGGGATGTAGACTCGGCTTGTTAGTAGACGTTGATGTAAAGTCAGATTTAATAGGTCACTACAAAGTGGAGGGTAATCTGGATCAGGGGTTTGGCAATGTTGTGTTTGCTATTTAAAGTGAGCTTGAAAGCCGCTGCGGATGACACAGCGCGGGAGACAGTAGCAGAGCCGTGTCGGTGATTCATAAAGAGGTGCTGTCAGTCAAACCAGGGACTCATCTGTCTGTGATGTGTGTGTCCTTCTCCTCCCGCATTCACTCAATCAATGCCTGGTTTAAGGCTATCACCTTTCCTGTGACGCACCTCTATCTCTGTCTTCTTACTGTCACACACATGATCCCAACAGCCTTTATACGGGTCTCTGCAGTCACTATCTGTATTCGGTTCTTCCCTTCCATCTCTGTTTTCTTACTTCCATCCCATCCGTCTCCATCATTAGCTCTTTTCTCCATCACCTATTCGTAGCCAGTCATTCCCAACCCATGTCATGTCTTTCTTTTCCCCTTTTTCATGTGTCACCACTTCATCTTCGTCATCACTCTAAGCTTCCTAGGATAGCCGCTGTCACTGTTTATTGTCTTAGTGTCAAACTTAGACCCATGTCTGTGCAGGCATCCTGTCCCGTCCCACTCTTTGTCGTCATCCTTTTCATTTCTCCCCAGTGATTGTCTGTAGCGCCTGTTGTTTCTGGGCTTTTAGTCGACTCTGATGTGGGGAATTTCCTTCTTATCACTCATTGAGCCATTCCTTGAATTCCTGGCATGCTTCCTGGCACGACGGTGGGTGATGCCAGATGCGAGGGCGTCTGTAATACAAGGCAGGCGATGAGGCCAACTAACACCATTCCTCCATGCAGCAGTGACCTTCTGATGAGGATGGACAGCGTGATTGATGAAAAGAAAGAAAACGAGGAGCCAGGGGGGGGAGAGGGGAGGGCGAGACATAAAAAGGCACCGGCGGCGGGGTGTAATGGTAATGTGTGTGAACTGTGTGCCAAAAATAGAACATTCTGGATAGCTTTCATTTCTTAGCCCTTGACTCAGACTATTGATAAAACAAGACATGTAAGGTATTTAAATCTTTCTCAACAGAGCAGCTTGTGGATAATTGGGAACAGCAGGAGGTCAAAGGGCACATAAACATCAGGAACAAGAATAGAGACATCAGAATACCTTGCATGTCATTCCTCTTAGTCACAGCCCTCTGATGTTAAAAGATGTTCACTTACTGCTCGCTAAACAAAGCTTTGAGTGAATCGCGATAACTAACAAAAGGTCAAGAAAATAAAACCGGGGTGATGTTGGGGCGGTGACAGGCCGGGCTACGGACAAAAGAGGGCCGTCGGCGGGAGATAATGGCTAATGGTCGTTGAGACGAATGCATTCAAACAAACATCACGTCCATATCTCACCCGCGCTGTTCCAGAGATAAGATAGTTTGTCCCTGAAGCGGTTTGATAGCTCACAGTGTACATAAACATCCACACCAAATGTTTTCTTTCCACAAAATAATAGAAAAAAACTGCAGAAACGTCGATCTAAAAGAGGAAGACAGTGAATCTTCTGTGCTTCGCTCGCACCGCTTTAAGTCACTTCAAACCAAAGTTGACATTTCAGTGAACCTGAGGTCCACCCCCCCCTCCCTTCGCGGTCAAAGCTCAGCCTACTGAATGTGGAGAAAAGTCTTTTTGATTACCAAACATTTTCAGATGCAGTCCAAAACTGTTGTGTTTAGCTCCCGTCGTCCGTCTGCGTGCGACATCATAACAGAAACCCTGACAACACACGCGGATATGAAATTTCCTTTCCTGTGTTTGCTCTGCGTTATGATGAAATTTACACACTCTCCGCTGGCTGACGTACGGGAAGCGGACGGCGGACGACACTGTAGAATCAATACAGCTGCTCGTGTGCTGTGTTATAAGTTGTGTTATCTGCTATCATTGTTGTGGGAGGCTGATTTACGATGTTAGCATGTAATGACCGTTAATTTAATGAATGGCCAGTGAAGACGGGGCCTGAAGTGCGTCAGCATTCACAGTAACAGCCAGGCCATGTCAGGTTAGAGGGGTTGTGCGCTATAAATGGTTTTAAACACTGGAGTGGACTGTCTAACAGACGTAAGCATGTGTATGTGTGTCCATCTGTCTGCAAACGGCATCGCCCCCCCCCTCCCCCCCATGTGACTCGGGTACCATCACGTTGACAAAGATACTCAGTAGGTTAAACTGCAACGTCACAGAAGCCCTTTTCCCTTTGTCTTCCCGCTCTCCTCATTCCTTCCCCGTCATCTCTCCAGGCCCCGCTGACCCCTTACACACACACACACACACACACACACACACACACACACACACACACACACACCCCACCCCTTTTCCCCTCAGTGTTTGTCAGCAGCTCTCAGCTTCCGTGGAATAACATGGCAAAAGGCTCAGTGTGTGGCTGACGCAGACGCACGGCACGCCGACGAGCAGCGGTCAGCTTTGATACAGTACATACATCACTCACAGACTCACACAGATGTAGTAACTTACCACAGAAATGTTGCAAGACTGACAAGGGAACAGAGAATACCCACGTAATGTCTCTGTGACAACATTTCTGCACGCCAGGGAATGCACCCAGAAATAGGACCTTCTTACTCCGTCCTTCTTCTTCTGGTTTACCTTTAGAGTTCTGTACAGATTCAAGAGAGCTGAGATATTAAATCCAGCAGCTGATGAGATGATATAAACACGTCTGATTATAGATAGTAGCTTAACTAACTGAATTGTAGTTGAATGATCGCACAGCGCGCCAGACTGCATCAGAGGAAACGGATGACAGGTGGAGAGACGGATCTCAGCTGGAAGCCAGCGAGTTCGGGAGAGAGGGAAGCACTTTGAAAGGAGGAAGAGATGAGGAGAGAGAGAGAAGGATGCAGACAGGACACACAGTGACAGGGGAGGAAAGAATGTTTAGGGCAACTGAGAGGAGCGGGAGGGAGAAGTGAAGGAGAAAGCAGGAGCTCTGAGACAGGCCGGGGCTCTCCAGTATATTAACACCAGTCTGAGATGGTGGAAGCAAGCAGGGGAGATGGAAAGAGTGTTTGCACAGTAAAAAGTTCCTTTTACGTGGGTTGCTTGCTTCCCGTTGTACCCCCCCTTTCCTTCTCCTTCTCTTTCTCACACTCTGTCTGTGACCTATTGCTTCAACCGGTTCATTCAGAGATTTCCTCACCGGCAGACGCAAATCTGCGTCGACGCAGCGAGAGTGAAAGGGAACACGAGCAGGTGAGCCGAGAGGGAGACGGTTTCGGCTGACTTTGCTGTTACACATGCATGCGTATACGCACACAAATAAACACTGTGTTTCCTCACATGCCGTAGAGTTTGGTTTCCAAACAAAATGAGCCTCGTAAATGTGTGTTTAATAGAGAGCTGATTTAAACATTTTGGTCCTCCAGTTTGTGCCGGGAGAGACGTTTGCCTCATGCTCTCCCTTTCATCCCCGTATCCTGCCCTGGCTAGTGGAGGAAAACTGCAATAATGATGCTGGTTAATATCCTCCTTTAATGGTCTAATAAAAAAGGCAAAGCAACAGATGCACAACAGCCATATCTGTCCTGAGTGGGCTGCGCACATGGAAAAGGAAGAGAGCAATTGACATGCATAATTTGTAAACCACGTCCATGGAGAGTTTTCCCAAGTAAAGACATGCCAGCGGAGGGGAGAGTCGGGGGGCTCATGAGGGTCACTATTTAATACATCTGTTTGAGGTCAACAGCACATTAACATTGATGACTGACAGTGAAGAAAGAGAGAGTCAGACGTCACTTTATTGCCCAATGAGAGCAGCCCCCTCCTGTGTGTCAGTATTTCTTCCTTACCCCCCTCTGAACTTTTAACACACTCACTTGCTCTCTGACGTAGGTGGATGTATAAGGGGGTACGTGCAGGGGACGAGGGGGAAACGATGGCGGTGGCTAGTGAGTTTGGTTGCCATGGCAATTCCCCAGATAGGACGACTCGCCGCAGCCACGCACGTGGGAGCGAGCTGGGAAGAATGAATGGGGGACCGAATGACGGAGAAGAGAGGAGGTCATGAGGAAACTTACAAGTGTCGTGTCATCGGAGAGTAAACATTAACTGTAATAGGTTGGACCTTTGCTTTGAACCTAATCTCCGGTTTGTTTACCCAAGCCCTGCTGGAATTCCCTGGAGGAAATGAGCGCGCTACGTAGAAATGATGAATTTATTACTCGTCCTTCTCCCATAATCCATTTTACCATCGGAGCAACGTTACGTCATTGGCCAGAGTTTTCAATGTTTACAAACGACACTCTGAGGTAAGCAGAGCACCAGACTTAACCCTCAAACTCACAAGACCGCTCAATCGTCCACCTGTACGTGGAAATTAACTGACGGCAATAAACGTTTATGGGAAAACCAACCGTATCAGAATGGACAGATTTATTCCCAGAATCCGGCCCGGTCTAATTACCCTAAAGTAAACGACGGACAAAAATCCCCAACATAAAAAAAAAACATTCTTGCCTCATCTCTTCCTTGTCAGATAAGGATATCATAATAGAGCAATACACTGATAATCTTCTGGAAGTTATTAAATACGTGTGTTTTAGAAAAGCATGAATCAAGTAACTGTGTGGGCAGCCCGGCGAAAGGTGAGTGTGAGGCATTCAAATGATTTGAAGCCTGCGTAATAATGTGTGAATACATGCCATGGCGCACAGGAAACCTAGTGTACAAGCTTGTGTGAGTAAAGTTTGTCTGGCAAGCGAAGCCTGGCAAGCCCTGTCACAGGTTCCCCTTCCTCTCTGATGTCTTTGAGGTCGTCGTCTAAGTGTCTCACTCTGTTTCTCCTCCTATGGTGGTTTACACAGATTGGTGATGTAATGGGTAGCATATGAAGGCCACACACACACACACAGACACACACAGACACACCTTCGTCCTGACACTGAGGTGGGAGTGATTTGAATTTAAAAAGTGGCTAAATCCACAGAGCAGGCTTCAAATAGGATTGTGTGCGCCTTTCGCTGTTAAACAGGGACTTCCAGGTGAGCCTGTCCTGGACTGACAGAAAAGGTGAGGGGGGGGGGGGCGGTAATGTAGGGCCTCACGTACACACCGCGCACTCAAACAGGAAGCTCTTCCAGTTGGTCTGCTGCGACTCTGAGCTTCTGTTTCAGGCACCGCAGGTATTCAATGAACATGAATGTGTTTTTACACCTCGTCTTCATTATGTGCAGGCAGTAATGGGGGGGGGGGGGATTCAAGGTCAGGTACAGAGGAACATCAGTTTCATGATGCGTTAAACTGCTCTCAGCTTCACACTCGTCACGTGAGCCTCTGCAGGTTTGTTTCCATCTGCATC
>CAAKHC010011000.1:9494-24364 GCA_901007825.1 Macroramphosus scolopax
GTGTCACCTACTCCTACTCCTTCTTCCACTTCATGCTGTTCCTGGCGTCACTCTACATCATGATGACGCTCACCAACTGGTACAGGTAGGCTGATGCAGCAGTCAGCTGAACGATGTGTGAGATTCCAGACTGAGACTTCACTCATGTCCATCCCTTTGTGGTCCTTTCTATGATGCTGTCAGTCACCGCTAATTACAATCTAATGTCTTCAAGCACATGATTGAGGTTAACACAGACCGCCGCCCCGTCAGTTACAGCGCAGCAGTTTTGAGATTGTCGTGCACACGACAAAAACCGAGTGTAAAAACACTTGTATGTTCCTTTAACGTGGAGATTCAACTGGATGTCCAGTCTAAACTAAACATCCACCACCTGTTTGACCCTGACAGTTGTCAGCTATCATACAGCCACACAAATACTGTAGAGAACAATTAGTCTACAGCTGATGACCTATTTGAATGAGAATTCCCTCACAAGGAGATGTGAGAACCATCTCCTCAAGTTTCATATATTCCAACTAGGAGATGTGTCCATGTGTTTGTGGTACAGCCTGTGTGGAGGTGAACACTGGAAAACGTTTGACAGTATATCACCAGCTCCAGTTAGAGCTCACCTGTATTGTCTGACCTCTCTGCAGCCCTGACTCCCAGTACCAGACCATGACCAGCAAGTGGCCCTCTGTGTGGGTGAAGATCTCCTCCAGCTGGATCTGCATCGCCCTCTACGTGTGGACGCTGGTGGCTCCCCTGGTCCTGATCAACAGAGACTTTGACTGAAAGCCACCCCGACCCTCTGCTCATGCTCACATTCATGCTCTGCTTCACTCGTCTTTTGTTTCAGCAAAGTTGGTAAAAGAGTTGCTAGTAACTGGCCCCGCTGATGGATCCGCGGCTGCGCTCAGACTGGGTGGATCGTTCCGAGCTGCTGGTTCGGTGGCCGTGGTTCCTTCCAGCTCTGAGTGCAGCCCAGTCCCATCTGCTGTGAAGTCATTGTGAATCCTCTGCAGCCTGTGGTCGTGGCTCCCACGTTGTTGCCATTGTAAATATATCCTGTGTATTCCCAGTGGATGACTTGTTTTCCTTCTGTAAACTGCTGCATGCTTTTCCTTTGAAACTTGATGTGACATTAACAGCAGCCGTACCTGAAGATTTGTAGAGGACGATGGTGGTTTTGGTAAGAGTCGCCTCTGTGGGCGGAACCAGTAAACCTTCTGATCTTAGTATTATTTGCTTCTACTTGCTAAACAAGGGACAAACTGAATTGTGGGTAATGCCTGAGCAGATTCGGCACTAATGAAAGAACCAATCATCGTAGTTCATTAACTAGTCCAATCACCAGACGTGAGCGGTGCTGTGTGGCGTTGTGTGTGCGTGGTATTCTAGTTATCCATCACATTTTAAAGATCTACCCGCTGTGTGTTTGCTCTCCGCACCGCACAATCCTCCGCACATACACAGCAAAGTTTCTGTTGGTTCATAGTCACTCTGAATTTAGACTTTTTAACTGTAAAATTGTAACTGATCTTGGTAAGTTATTCGGTGTTCGGCATTAGCGGTAGCATGCAGTTTCCACACTTAGCAAACCTATTTTGTCTGTTGGTTGTCTCACCTATGCTATCATCCTTAAGTTTCTCTTTGGACATGTAGAAGAATATTGTTAATCATTTAATAAAACTGAGGAAAAGGAAGCCCAGTCTGCTGTTTCCTGTCTGTGTGGCCCCGGCACCAGCACCAGCACCGGCACCGGCACCGGCACCGGCACCGGCACCGGCACCAGCACCAGCACCAGGCAGGTCAGGTGCAGCGACAGACACCTCAGCTACTGACATCATGAGTTAGACAGGAGGTTTATTGGTAAGTTCTGGCTGAGCTTCGTACGAGGAGAAACACCTGATGCATCAGCTGCAGTAACTTTGATGTGTTCCAATGATGAAGTCAATATCACATTTATGGTCTTCAGAAAAAATGATTCAAATCCATTTAAGTGAAGCGTTGTCAGCCCTACGGATGATCAGTGTGTCCGACATGTTTCCTGAAGGACAAACATGGTGAGACGCCTCCATCCTTCATCCATTACAAACTCCAGAACAGGCGTGCTGATACTTCTGTGTGCTGAATTTTGGACCAGAATTGGCAATTTGTGATGCTACAAATCCACCTTGAGGTTCAAGTCTGATTTTCAATGAGCGCAGAGCAGACAGACGTCCATCAGTAAGAAAACAACGTGCTGCACAATCATCATCCGACAGTGAAGCTGACACATTATTGACGCTCGCAGGAAAACAAGTACTCACAAATACTACACACGATGAAGATAAACTTCAGTGTGTTCATGATGAAAAACAATAAATGAATCTTTGCCGTTTTGCTTTATTGTAACTATGCTTGCAACAACAAACGGAGAAGTCGTGTGACCTCTGACAACACACAGCGAACTCTCTGCGGTCTGACGTGGCCGCTGCACCAGAGGGACTGAAGACGGGATGCAGGCACTTCTATACAAGTGAACGGAGACGTCACGGGAGTTTCTTTTTATCAGATCATCAACATACATTGGCAAATGAACGCCACACCTCTAACACAATAAACAGAGAAATCATTTAGAGACGTTCCACCGGACATCAGGGCTCCGAGTTCAGCTCACACATGAAACACAGTTCACAGTTCTCTCATCTCCTTTCACCACGGGATGAAATGTTGTTTTCAGCGTTTCACTCTTGATAACTGGGACATGTCGTGGAGGTTACTAACCGTTGACACTGATCACAACCCTCTCAATGTTTGTCTGTCAGAAGATGAAACACCAGCTGGAGGTTTCCCTCATCGCTCCTTTGACTCGTACACACCGGGACCGTATACCAACATGGTCCAGAGATACTTTAATTCCATCATCACATACATTCGGTCCTGTGTCACCTCCTCTCTGTGGTCATTACACATACTAGTGGAGATCCTCTCACCATCCGTGACATGTTCAGTAGAAGGACACACTGTCTGCTCAGTTCTAGTCTGGAACAGTTTGTTCACAGCAGTCTGAAGCACGAGCTTATTTTTTTTTCTTTTTTACATGCGTCCAGTTGAATATTTGAGGCTGTGGCCACATTTAATAAGAACATCCACACTGTAAGATTATATATGACAGAATACTCCCTCTAAATCAGGTCCTTTGGTGGCTTTCTGATGTCTTCATGAAGTCTGCTGAGTTGTTCTGAGACAGCTCCGGGGTTATCACAAGACAGGGAAACGTAATCTGGGACATGAATGAAACTGTAAGGAGACGTTATGTGGACCTTGTGTCAGTTCTCTGCAGTGATTTGAGATCATCAGTGTTTGTCACAGTTCCCAAGAGTGTTTAAACATTAATCCAACGTCACAACATTCCCGCTCTCAGTGTGAAGTCACGGTGAGCTGAACTCTGGCAGATCCTAGAACTACCTGCACATATGATGCTGGACGACGAGTCTCTGCTCAGAGAACGGAAACAAACTCAGAATAAATAATGTTCAGTATATACAAAGGTTCAGTCTGTTACTGCAGGTCAGGTGAAGACGCTGATGATGATGATGATGATGATGATGCTGGGGAGAAGATGTTAACAGAGGCGGGTGTCTTGATGATGAAGATGAGGGTGTGTGGACGAATCACGTCCTGTGTCCTGTGCTTACACTCGCCACAGTTTGTGCCTCACGTTATTGTTGAAATGTTGTTTCTCTTTTTTTTCCTCAACGTTTTTACACAAACGTTACCGGGGACAACTCGGCCATTAAGAAACAAAAGAACCAATTAGATGTTGAGAGTGACGCAGCTCCACATCTGGATCCTATCGTGTTATTAAGGTTTCTTCACCAGTGAGAGAAACCTTCACATTTTCTGTGATATTTATTTGTAAGAAAATATTACAGGCATGTGTGTAATTCTATTAGCAATATATCCAAATACATGGAAGTGATTGTGTTGCGTCTCTCTATGGTGAGTTGGTGATCTGAGCTCGCTCTGGGAAATTAGTTTGTACGTCTGATTCTATGAAAACACGTCAGCATATTTACAGTGATAACATCTACTGATGTGAAGGATTCGTCTGGATCCTGATGAAAGTTGATGTAATTGTGGGATTGTGTCCTCAGCGAAGGCTTATGAATGCATTCCTAGTTCTATTTGAGCTTATGGATATCTAACTTCGATGGGAAGATACAGAGAGAGAGGAAGTGCGTCTGTTGTGAATCCACAGAATTACGACTTTTAAAAGACGCTGCAATTCTTTTCTCAAATTGTGTGAACTGGCTTCAGAGGGTTTAATATACTTCATGTTTTAACCGTTAGATTTCATTAACAAGCTGCTTATTTCTGTTAATCCCATGTTATCTTCAATGCGAATCTTTAAATGTTGAAAGGCACAAACTGCAGCTGGAGGGATGTCGGTTTTGGTGCAGTTAAATCAGGAGAATCAGCATCATGGCCTCACCAGTCACTGCCGGCTGCTCACACTCTGTCCAGCTCAGTGCAGTCGGCCTCCGGTCCAGCAGGACTCAGTTCACACAGGTAGAAAAGGGACTCCTCGCTCGCCTCGGCCTCTGTCAGAGGCTCCAGACGGATCATGGAGCTGCGGCCCAGCTGCTTCGACTCTACAATGTCAGTGTCCAGCAGCTCTGAGGGTAGCTCGGCCTCCACTGATGCAACCGAGCTGGAGGAGAGCTTGACTGGCATGTTGGAGCAAAAAGAGCTGCTGCTGCTGCTGCTGCTGCCCATGCCGAGGTCCATCTCTGGAGGGGGAGTGCAGCCGTCGAGGAAGGCCAGCAGTGGGCAGGAGGTGTACTGGATCAACTGCTTATCTGAACCAAACACAAGAGCGAGGAGTCATTTCCAACATGAGCAGATCAAACACGAGCATCAACACATGAAGTCCCAAACACCTGCTCCTTAGGTTCACTAACTTCGTGTTGGCTGAATAATCATCAACTAACAATATAATTAAGCCATCACACTGTTATATCGGCTAGTTGGAATGTGGATTGAAACATTCATCTCCATGAATGAACGCTGCACGTCACCACTCACCCGTGTTGTCTTCATCCACCCGGCCTCTGTTCATCTGTGCTGGGTTTTCTTTGGACACACTCTCCTGAAACACAGAGGAAATGATATATATAATAATCTAGCTTCAGACCAGGTGAAGAAATGAACACAGTGAATGGATGAGAAGCTGGGACACACTGTGAGGGGACGGACGCCATCGATAGATCTATCCTGAGATGTCAACTCTTTATCTTTATCTAAGTTCTGGGTTTCCTTTCATGAATCTGACTCACTTTTCACAGGACATTTCTCAAGAACCAATTAAAGAAGATCAGGATGATATTGGTGAATACGGCTCTTTTCAAGATTCAGTGTGAAAGTGATGTAATTTTACCTCGAGGGCATCAAAATCAATGCCAAACTGTTTTCCAAACAGCATGGCCTGGAAATCCTCCAGGCTGCAGTCGATGCTGTCCAGGTAGTCCATCAGCTCCATCCTGACAACACACACACTTCTTAGGGCACCATGTAATGGATTCACAAACACACTTTGGACAGTCATTCAAAGAAAGTCAAGTATCCTGCACAAGGCAGGACATCGTGTTTGGGTCAAATGGATTGTTATCAGTGGCGTTACAAGCAGCAGCACGGCATGAATTACAAGACGTCTCAGAGATACTGCTAGCAAGGACTAATGGTTGCAGGTGTTCAATGAGACACCGGACACGTTAGTCCTCCGCTTGTTATCCAAATAAAACACTACTAGAGAGAGATTACAAGAGAGGGGAAGTGTTGACATGAACAGAAGGTTCTAGTCCTGCACAGCTCTTCTCTCTGATGTCAGCAGACACTGAGAACAACTTTAACGTGGTTCAGAACTGGACAGATTCCAATCATCATGATTCCTCCCAATCATCTCAACCCAAACACCTGGGACATGGCCGGGTCCCACTCAATATACAAACTAACACCGGGACAAACACCTGCAGTTCATGATCAGCTCGTACCTCCTGAACTCATCCTGTTAGTACCACAGGAACATGGTTGAACAGTGTAGTGCACTTACTTGCCCAGCAGGTTGATGTTCTGTGATATTGCTCCGCTCTCGTTTAGTATGGAGTCCATCATCTTGACAGGGTCTTCCAGGCTCAGGCCTGTAGGTTTGTTGAGCTGCAGGGCGCTGCTGGTTGCTCCACCACCGTCTAGAGTGCTGCTTGTCTGCTGCTCTGCTGCTGAAGAAACAGCAGCCTCTGTCTGTTTGATGCCATCTGTGCCAGTGGCGCTCGCCCCGGCCTCGGCCGGCAGCACAGTGCAGGTGTCCAGCTCTACTTCCACGATTTCTACATCCCTGAGGGAGTTTCAAACAGCTTGGTCATGAGAGACGGAAACTCCCCACTGATCTGCAGACTTATTCAAAGTTTGGTCTTGTCATAGCATGTTCCCCCACACTGCTCATGTATGTCACATACTGATTGTAAATATGCATCAAGCAAATTTGCTTGAGCCTTTGCTAAACCAGGAGGACCACCAGGCGTTTCAATTCGTTGAGCCTCTGATGTGAGCGGTGCCGGGCCATCGAGAGACCGACAGTTGGTTGGTCTAATTCTCATTATCACATGTTCTATTTTACTTCAAAGGTCTTGGACACAACTTGTGAAACTGGTTGACACAGAAGATGCTGTGCAAGTAGATCTGAGATCAGTTTCCTTGGCCTGTTTAAAGACCCCCACCAGTCCAAAACGGGTGTTTCTTCTTGCTGCTACTGTTAAAAGTTTGAGCTTCACTGGGTCGAATGAAGGAAGAACAGTTTGACACTAGAAGACCTATACTCCTTAATATATTTACAACGGTTGTCAGAAGGAGACAGTTAGTGGTATAAGGATGCTAGTGGTTCCTCCAACATGTTGACTGTTGGACCAGCTGGACCCGATAAAGGACTAAACAGCAACCTGGCGTCTCATTCTCATTAACATTATGCTGCGTGTTGTTGTAGGGCAGACCCCCTCCAGGTGTCCTTCAGCTGTTCCTCTCCTTCTGACATGCACTAGCACCAGCAGCTTCGAAGCAGTTACCACAGTGAATAGTCAGGTCAGTAGACTTACCCCTGCTCGTAGGGTCTGGGTGACCCCTCTGTGGCCTCGGTCGTCACCTCAGCCTCATTCTCCGTCAAGTCACAGATGATAACTTCATCTGATATGTCGGAACCCTTCACACCGTTCAGACTGTTGACAGACGACTAAACCAGGACAGCCAGTCACACACAGCAAATATTCAACAATGTCTTCTTTTAAACACAATGTGTCAAATATGAGAAGCACCAGGAGGATTGACTGGTATTACAATGAGGGGTGTCACAATACCTGAAATCAGTTAGCCTAAGAGTGTGTGGTGTGTGTGTGTGTGTGTGTGTGTCCTTCCAGTAATATTTGGCAACCCGATTTAGTCTGGTTACGGTGACACCCCTCGTTACATTGTAGTTAGATAGCAATTGTTACTGACCTGTTCCACACAAACTTGGTCCTCATAGATCTGATGAATATATTTGGACTTCTTCCCATTGCTGTTCATAAGAACCGGCCTGCCAAAGACATATGAAGTTAAGATCAGAGTATGTTTACTGCTACAATTACTGATCATTTACAGTTTAAACAATAAACAATGACATTTGAAATTATTGATCAAATAAGTCACTTAAGAAAAATATCAAAATGTTTCATGGTCACAGATCAGAGGATGAAGAAGTGCGTTATTGTTTTCATGTCATTACAAATGAGACTCGTTCTGGTGGTCAAACCAAGAGGTTTACAGAATGATTGTTATTGTCATTCAATTGAGTACAGTTAATGACTGCACCTTTAATAAAAGCATACAACAGACTTACTAGGAGAGCAAAGCTACCGTAGCTATAATAAAGATCCATTCTGAAACACCTACAACAGTTCCACCCTTTTGGGAAACAATCTGGAGAACAACTGACGATTGCTCATAAAGTAAATATGAAGAGCAGAAAATGATGATAAACACGTTTATGTTATGAGTGTGAAATGGCAATGAAACCATTACAACAATGTCAGTAAACGGTTTATATGGCAGCTTTATTTATTTCAGAAGAACCGATCTTGTTAGGTTCATTAGGTGACCACGACAGCACCGTCTGTTTCCTCCATCACACATTGAATGGACCCGTGCTCGCAGTCTAATCCAAGCAGAAGGTTAGAACTCATAGTCAACTCACCTTTTGCGTTTTAAATTCAGGATGTGGTTGTTCTGGACCAACGTGACGATGAATTGGATCAGCTGAAGAAGAAAAGTGTCTTTTTATTGCTAACCTGCACACTCTACCACAAGCAGAGTTTGGATGAGATGAAGCTGTGTTGAGTTCTTGTCTGTGTTATT
Source organism: Macroramphosus scolopax (assembly GCA_901007825.1). Lineage (NCBI taxonomy): Eukaryota > Metazoa > Chordata > Actinopteri > Syngnathiformes > Centriscidae > Macroramphosus > Macroramphosus scolopax. The sequence continues at coordinate 17,904 of CAAKHC010011000.1, forward strand.
GCTGGTCCCATTAGTGGAACAGGTTCAACCTTACCTTCTTGATGAGTTGTTGGTGGTGGGCATGTTTCTGTCTCAAATTAGAGATTTCCTTCCACAGTGCTTCATTCTCCCTAAAGGACACAATGAGTTCAATAACATTTCAATCAATGTATTTATCAATAAGGGTAAAAAAACGACTCCTAACTTTTTAGTCCTCCTTCTAGAACTAAGAGTAGATCCATGTATTTATTTTCTTAAATTGAGAAATCTCTCCTATTTTTGCCCACATTTTGAAGCTGTGCGTCCTAACATGTTGCCAGGTTTAGACACCCAGTTACAGATACTGTGTGAGAGCAGAGACAGTTTAGAATAGCCTCATAAGAACACGTTTTTAGGAAGACTGTGTAATGCTCAAGTAGGGAACAAAGCACCAGCGTTGAAAGGGGAAATGCAACATGTGTTGTGCAATATGGACATTATATAAAATTGTGAAATGATGTGAGGAAGCAACCCTTTGAATATGAGTGACAGTGCAGGATGACCTGTACAGGGATTTACACTGACCTCTTCAGTGTCGACAGCCTGGCGTCGATGTTCTCCTGTTTGCTGTGAACACTCTCAACACTCGACAAGATCTTGGACAGGTCTTCTTGACGGATCTTATTGTCCTCTGGCCGAGTGTTAGAAACCTTAAAGCCACAAATTACAATCCTGTTTTAAAAATATCTCAACACTGGTGCAACAAAGTCAAGTACAACTATGATAAAAAGAAGAATTCTATCTTTCACATCTGAGATTCACAATCAGATCAGAAAAGGAGCAGAGTGAATGGGTCATTTTAAATGTTTTTTGACTCATTAGTTCAAGATTTGTATTCCCTGTTAAAAAGGCAGCTGCCTATGTCGGCCAACCACTGTTGGAATCAGAGAGGTTCTGGTCACATTTTTAAATGATGAAACATGGTGATATATCAAATATGAAATAAGACAATGAGATGACTCCACCTTCCTCTTGATGTTCTCCAGCAGGTCGTCTTGTCCATGTTTAAAATAAGGGTGCTGGAACTCCACAGGACCATCTCTCTCTTGCTTCACAATGCCTGTGTCAATGTGCATCACTTTACGGAATCCATCTGCGCGCGCCACACACACACACACGTATTGAAATCAAGAGCAAGCAGGCCCACCTAAATGGTATCTGAAGATCATAGGATCAGAGATCATCATGATGTAATGTGATCTTGATATTGCTGGAGTGATAAAAATAGTGTTTACAATGTACAATCATCTTCTAGCTGGAGTCATTGATGATGTATTATGTAGTGACATTATTTTAGTATCTGGTCTTTGTAGGAAGTATGTGTCAAAGACAAATGATCAGACACATGTTTGTCTGCAAAATGATTAATCAAAACCTCTATGACACAGTGTCGAAGGTAACAGGTCTTTTATATGAGATTTAATGTGGTATTTCCTATTTGACTAATACCAATCAAATTAGACACACATGTATCAGTGTATTCACACATGATAAGGGAGTAACAATAAATCAACTGAACTGCTTATGGCTCTCTAGTGGTATTAGAGTTGGGCAATATGATGACAAACTACAAGACAACTCTGGTTGTGTTAGGGCATCTTTGTAATTGCTGCAAATCGCTGGACATTTTAAGGCAATCCTGAAATCTTTGCACAACTATAACTAAAAACATTGTGTTTAAGTATCTCATTCACTAGACTAGAAAAACCAAAACATACATTCCTGTCTTGTTACACACAAATGGTTGCCACTATTCAGTCAGGCTTACACATGTTGAGCTGTCTGATGAAGCTGGCCATGTTGTTGTGCTTGAAGAACTTGGGGAGGATCTCCTTGGCAAAGCGCTGCTCATCCAATACCAAGAAGCTGTTGCCCTCCTGTAAACAATCGACACCATGTAAAAAAAAACACATTTTATCGTGTCATTTTCCTCCTGCCCATGAAGCTGTTAACACAGCTTGACATTGACTCACTGCACAGCTGATGCTTTACCAGACGGCATTTGGTAAAGTCAAGCTAACGTTAGCACACAGGCGCACAAAGAATTTCTTGTTAGCTAACGGTTGATGATTAGCTTTAGCTAACTGTACGCTAAACCATATTTATCTTATGCTGCGACAATTGGCTAGCGTAGCATCTATAGCTGCTATTTATGTACATGCTAAATATGATACTAATAAAAGCAATTATAATAGTGAACGCTTGTGTGGCGTGGCCTCACCTCCTACGTTAATTTAAGGCTAATCTCACTCCCTTACTAAAGTAGCTGTCTGCTTTACGTTAGCTTCAACAACTGGCATGCTAACAGTACATGGCAGCATTAACGTTACCTGACTCCAACAAATAAATTCATTGGTGTCTGCATCCTCGACCAGCGTCCACAACTTGCTGAGAAAAGCTGGGACGTTAGAATTATGTTTCATCTCTATAATTCAACAAGAAAAGAACTTTGACGAAATATGCGCAATCTGTTTTGAGTCCTGAGTGTTAAGCTAGAAAAGTCCATCTATAAAATGCCAATGGGTAACAACTTCCGGTTCCAGAGGACATTAGCGGATTGGTCAAACCTAGCTGACGTAACACCCCTCACATGGAGAACCATGCAAACAGAGGGTGACGCAGTGCTGCCAACTTCGCGACTTTTTCGCTAAATGTGTCGACTTTCCAAATCCTCTTGGTGACTTTTTCTGGTGTTTTGGAGACTGCAGTTACTGTTCTCAACGAGCAGCGGGTGCTGCCGTGAGCCCCTCCCCCGCCCCAAAGCACCCGCAGGCCGTCAGTCTTCCAGTAGCCTCGGGGACTGATTGATCGGGACAGACTGATGATACACTACAGTTTAAGTATATTCAAAAGAAGCATTTTCTCAACCATGTACCCGGCCCTGAGTGGTTGGCTCTGCTCCCTGCCTGGATATAAAGGGGAGTGACATTTAATTTAACATTTTTGTTCAACATGGAGGTGTGCTTCAAATGAATGCCCTTCATGATTATTAGCTGTAGAGTTTAGAGTTGGCCAGATTGTTTTCTGCGTGTCTTTTCCCACGTTTTCTGTCTCTGTCCTGTCAGAGAGAAAGTAATTAAGATACTTTCTAAGGAAGAAAAGGTCTTGGATGAGGGATAATTGGAAATGTCCTTGATGCATGGAGTAAGATTTTTCTTGTCTAGACATTGCTGCCTTTAATTTGATCTAAACAAATGGAGAAAGATTGAGAAATAAACAAATATCCATAAATGTGCTAGTTCCTGCAGTCACCTCGAGTTGCACAGCTATTCAGACGTGACGCCCAACTGTCCACGTATCTACCTGTCACTCTCCCAGTTTGGCGGTGTATTTAAACTAAAGGGATTTCCCATCTCTCCCTCTGCCCATCAACGCCGCTGAACTGTATCAGCATCACCGCCTGCTCCCTCAGCCCCACCTCCACCCAGTATCCACCCGTAGGCTCCGATAGGGGGGTCTAAGGTATTCGCTCATCACTCCCCAAGATCTCGATGTAAACACATGCAGGGAGTGATGAGGTCGGAGCCTCGACGCCAAACTGTAACCATGTTCTGCTACTTCAATAAACATTTAAACTTGAGCTGTCTGACAGAAATTGTTTTATCTGCAGTGCAATGATCAATGATTTACTGCTCAGTCATCATGTAGAAACACTTTTCTGTGATGCTCATCATAATGAATACTGTCAAAATACTATGCTCGTTAAATAAGAAGAGGACCTGGAGCGACATAACGACTGATTGGTGTAAAGACTGAGATACAAATTGTTTTGGTTTTATTTGAAATTCTGATGCACTGATTTCAATTTAGACTAAGCCAAATTGAATTCCCATTTTCTTTTATTGTTTTGTTTTCCTATTCGACTAATTTTAGGTCCATGTGAACATTTGTTTTTAATAATTTTATTTCATGAAGAAGTGATATGAGTTATTTCAAATTAAGAGTCTGGGTATGAATACATAAAATAATACATAGATGATAAACACATGTTGGAATAAATACACAAATAGAGATATAGTCTTATAAATAGGAATAAATAAGCAATTCATAAATAAGAAATAATTAGATATAATAATTAGATAAAATAACTCAATACTTTGAGCAGAACCAGACCTGCATAATCCGATTGGGTTTACCTGTTGATAAACAGGATTTCATTACTGTCTTGTCATTTTCTTCCACTGCATGGTTTCATCGGGTTATTGTGTTCATTTATATATTTTATATTGTTATAAAATAAATTCCTGGAGGAGAAGCGAGAAAATATATACAACAAATATCAATCATTCTCTTACACTGTGGAGGATTGTTTTTTCTTTTCTTAATTCTTTTTTCTTTTATAGTTTTTTGAAGATTATTGTCGGGAAGGTGAATTCAGTTGTTTCAACTGAGCTCACTCTTCTTACTCTTCTTGTGTTTAAAGCACAAGGTGAGCACAAGTTGAATTGATTGTAATTATTTGGAATTATAACTACTGTGTGCTCATCTCCTCCAAAGTGGTCTACTTCCTGAAGCCTGAGGACTTTGTGGTCCGGGAAGCCATCTTCCTTGGGGTCAAATACGATGACCTCTTCCACTGTCTGACCAAAATTGTTTTATTTGCAGTGCAATGATCAATGATTTACTGCTCAGTCATCATGTAGAAACACTTTTCTGTGATGCTCATCATAATGAATACTGTCAAAATACCCTCATGGCATATTATGATGTAAAAATACTGTATGTTTGTATCTTCTTGAGTTTTTATCAGCTCCTTCTCCAGAATCTGTAGATATACAAACATTCAGCTTTAAGAACTGGATGGAAGATGTCTCCTCCTTCACTGAACATCCCACATCAGTGTTTGTGCACTGGAGGTTTCCACATCACATCGCAGGCATGTGGAAGTTACTTTCTGCTCCCGATTGGATTCCAAACTGGTAAAACACAAAGTCCTGACATGCATTTTGACAACAGTTGGCTTTGAATTCTAGGTTTAGAAAAGCAGCACACATTTATAGAAATCAGGTATTTGTTTAACAGGAATCATTGAACTGACTGTATTGATGTGATGGTCCACTTTGGTTGTTACCATCTGACAGACCGTCTGAACTCAGAAAGACAAACATTTCCACTGTAGCGTTTATTAAATTACAATCTATATTTAGATAACATTTTGTAAGCTTACTGTATATCTTTAGCAAATAGATGGAAAGAACGTGACAGAATGCTACGACAACGTTGTCACTTCTGAGAGGGTTTGTACTCAGGACTGTCTGAGACGCCACCGGGCTGTGTCACTCCAGCTGTCTGACGGGGAGGTGACATCATTCGAATCCCTGTTCGGCGACATCTTCACAGCATTCATATTTCTAAACCTATTTTGAAAACCTCATCTCATGAGCTGCCATGGGATTATTTTCTCCATCAAACCAACCACGATCCCTTCAGGTGTGCAGACGGAGACAGATTCTGATGACATTTTGTTTAATAACCTATTCAAAGACATTTTGTCTCTCAGATGTGAGACTGAAGATGCACTCAATTTAATTTCATTATGCCAGCTCCTGACCGAACTAATCTTGGGACACTTTCCATACAGAGCAGGTGTTGACCACGCTCTTTATAATTTAGATACTCAACAATATCATAATAGCTCATGATGAACTTTACCAGTGTCCAATCCTCTCAGGTCCTACAAGACCTGTTATCTCCTCCCCTTCCTCTTACTTCATTGTTGAGCGTGAGTTAGGACGTGGGGCTTTTGGAGATGTCGTTCAGTGCCTGAAGACAGCCGCTAATGAGAGAGTGACTCTATTCACATTTGGAGGGAAGTCAGATTTGACCTGTGAGGACCGTAAGAGGTTAAATTAAAGATGGCTGCCGGTCCCTCGGCTCTAATGTTCTAACACAACGCTAAAACTAAATTGGGGATGCCCATTCATTTGGTGCTACTTTTGAGATCTCCAGAATTCAAGAAATTGCTCCTATATAAATCATTTCTAGCTCTTTTCCTTGTCTTCGAGGGCAAATACATTGTGTGTATTCACAAGTGAGAAGGAAATAATTGATAAGCAACACTACGTATGTACTGCAGAACTACTCTTCTCAATATTTTAACACTGAATGTGTTTGCAAATATTTGTTTCATTCAATATGGTTAATTAGTCGCATATCAGAATGGATGAAGCCTTGTGAGAAATGCTAACAAAGGCAGGGAATAACTGATACACGTGATTTAGTGGCTCGTACCGGTTATTAAAAGAATGTTGAGCTCATAGGACTAGATAGTGCAATCCCTTAGATTAATCAGCACTTGGTATTGAGTGTTTGTGTGTGTGTGTGTGTGCGTGTGTGTGTGTGTGTGTCCGTCCTTCACACATCTCGAGAAGCGTTCACCAGATCAAAGCTGTCCAGATGAGAATTTTTAAAGATATTATTAAAAGAAAACATTTAGCGGGTCT
>CAAKHC010011001.1:5683-22504 GCA_901007825.1 Macroramphosus scolopax
GTCTGACTATGATGCTGTTAAAGCCCATCTGCGACAGTTATTAGACAGCCAGGTCATACGAGAAAGTAGTAGCCCTTATGCCTCTCCCATTGTGATTGTGCGCAAGAAATGTGGCAGCCTGCGTATGTGTGTGGATTAAAGCAGCCGAAGTGTGTTTTAATTCCGACAGACTATGATTAAAGTAATAAGTTTCGGAGGAGCACGAATAAATCAGAAATTCTGTCCGGCAGTCCTGTTCTGTTCTCCAACCACGTATCCTGGACTACCTGGTGTAACAGCTCGCAGTTATAGATTCAGACTTTGCACTGCCTGTGAATGTGTGAGGAGTATACTTTTCTTAGATTCACAGAGTCCAGTCTAATAGTCGGCTCTGATACTCTCTAATGTATTCAGTATATTATTTCAAACATAATTCCACAAAGGCAACATGCATGAACAGTTTGATTATTGCCTGGCTACATGAAGCCATGTAAGTTATGGATGCACTCAAGTTTTCATCCGTAAAATAAAACGAGTTGCATAAAGTCACAATGAGGATGTCCTTAGGAAAACCCTTTGATCTCCAAGTGTTTGCCCTCAACTACTATTTAAGTAATGTGTTTGTAGAAGATCCTTCGTAACCGTTTTTTTCTCTGAAAATATTAAAGGACCCATGACGGTCCCAGAATTTGAGGAACAAAAGGCATTGCCTGGATATATGATGTTTGAAGAAGAGGAGGGGAAACCAGCAGACATTTTTCAGGGCAGGTAAAACCCACTGGAAGCTTACAGAGAATACGTGTGATCCTCAGCCTACCTTATAGATCTTCACCAAACAGAAGCTGAACCTTGAATATCACACCAGGAGGAGCCTCGTCTGACCAGCAGACCTGCAGCAGTTCATTGCCTGCAGGTTGTTTGCCTGCAATAGAAGATTTGTCGCTGGCATGTCATACATTAACATGTCATGTCATACATTAACATGGCATGTAATACATTAACATGGCATGTCATACATTAACATGGCATGTCATACATTAACATGGCATGTCATACATTAACATGGCATGTCGAACATTAACATGTCATGTCATACATTAACATGGCATGTCATGTCATACATTAACATGTCATATCATACATTAACATGTCATGTCATGTCATACATTAACATGACATGTAATACATTAGCATGTCATGTAATACATCAACATGTCATGTCATACATTAACATGGCATGTCGAACATTAACATGTCATGTCATACATTAACATGTCATGTAATACATCAACATGTCATGTCATACATTAACATGGCATGTCGAACATTAACATGTCATGTCATACATTAACATGTCATGTAATACATCAACATGACATGTCATACATTAACATGGCATGTCGAACATTAACATGTCATGTTATACATTAACATGACATGTCATACATTAACATGGCATGTCATATCATACATTAACATGGCATGTCATACATCAACATGGCATGTCATACATTAACATGGCATGTCATGTCATACATTAACATGGCATGTCATACATCAACATGGCATGTCATACATTAACATGGCATGTCATACATTAACATGGTCATGTCATACATTAACATGTCATGTCATACATCAACATGGCATGTCATACATTAACATGTCATGTCATACATCAACATGGCATGTCATGTCATACATGGCATGTTATTTTTCTCCGGTGCTTCTTGCAACATCTCCTGCTCGAGTTCTGTTTCAGGTGGGTTTGAATTTACTTTGAATTAGCAGTTTGCTCTTTTCCCATTTCTTCCAGGCAAACAACATTCTCACCTTCTCGTTCTTGTGTTCTATTTGTTTTCCATTTCGCGGAAACTAACACTGACAGTAGTTCCGCCGGATGATGATGATGCATGTGAAGCGTAACCACGGTAAACGAAAAGAACATGTGCTGTATTCTGACAGCAGCTACTACGAGAGCCTCAGTCTGAACATAGCAAGGGAGCAACCTAAGAGGCGCCGTGACATGCTCATATATGAACACTTTGGGAAATATTTTAGCTACAGGGACAAACTCAAGTTTGAAAGTTACTTTGGTTTATGCAACTGGATGTAGGTGACTCGGTTCAGAACCAATTGAAACTAAAGTAGTGATGGGGCAACGCAATTAAAAATTGCAATTAATCAAATAGCTAATTTAACACAGTGAGTCTGGAGGTTCGGGGGAACCATTGTCTGCTCTTAATTGTGAATGGAGCCTCAGCTGAAAGGAGCTTTCACGCAGGACACAGCGCGGTTCAGTAAAACGAACATGCAATATGTTTTTCACCTGCAGGTATAATGAGGATCTTCCACCGTAATCACATGCACTGAAGGCAACACTAATTTTGTAGTCTGGTCTACTCTGAACCACAGTTACAATTATCCAACAGCCCTTCAGAATAATGGTGAGTACGTCGTCTGGGGTCTGAGCTCAAACCTGAAAATTAAAAACACTATGACAACAGCATAACTTTTAATATAGCCTCGTTGTAAACTCTAAGAGGTTTGATAATGGAAACTGTAATAGCACATCAGGACGGAAACCCTGGAGGGACGGCGGAGCCTGAAGAACATAACAAAGAAGAATTGATTTGCCGGCACTCATGTGGATATATTTCATTAGAAGGGAAATTGCTTACAATTCAAAATATTATGAGTTTTCGGCTCTCACAGAATGTCAGCGTTCACAGAGAACCTGCCTTTGTTCAAGCCAACAAGTCCAGATAGAACTCTTCCATTTATCGGCTTCAGCTCCTAAACAAATGTAGATTAAAAAAAGGTTTGTTTGCAAGAAACAAATTATTAGGAAGAGATCATGCAGATAATGTGGTATTTAACTTTCCCGCATAGAATATCAACGTTCTTTTATAAGGCAACAACCTCGCATGCAACTTCTATCAACAAAGAATTACACACGCCTGTAATTAAATATCAGTGTGCAGTCGGAGCAGGAAACAGCTTCTTATCTCACAGTGATCACATCCCACTGATAATGTTTCGTCTCCCATCTGCAACTATAATCTCTTCCTCTGATTGTCTCTTATTTCCATCTTTGATTTCCCATCTTGTTTTCGCTTCGCTTCCAGCTGTTGCTTTGCTTTGCCTGCTCGGAGTACAAATCAATAGTATAGCACATACGCACTCGCTGGCCACATTGTTAGGTACACTTGTACAGCCTTGTACAGCCAGAGAGGTTCGTCATTCAGAGGTCTGTCTGTTGTTGAGGCTGTGTGTCACAGTGGAGGTGAGCTGGACTGCAGGATACAGAGATGACGAGAACATTAGAAGAAATAGCTGAGCTGTTGTTTTGTGTCGGGTGGAGGTGGCCATTGAGTACACTGTATACCACAACTACTACAATACTTCTGTATTTGGACCTGTTGGTGGCAGTGTTGATGCTTCGAAGTCGGTTCTACTTCGCTCACCCGCCTGCATGTGTCCTCTCTGATGAACGAGACGGACCACAGTGCAGCCGAGGGCCCAGCGGGGGCTTTGAGCACAATTAGATTTGAGACTCCTTGACACCCTTTTTATTTTTCATGGTGGAGAATCTGATAAGATATCCGGTGAGTGATGTCACGGTCCGTTGTGGGGGCAGGAGGACATTCCTAGTGCTGTATTATTGATCAAACCAGGATTAAATACTGTGTTTGTGTTTAATGTGCAGCGCTTTTATTTAGTCATTATTAACGACTTCATGTCCCCCAAACAATCCTGATCGAATTCACTCGCACCTTCCAGCCATCCCACTATCTGCTCTCCACTCGGTGGACGACTGATCATCTGGACCGACAGAAACTTTACTGGTGGGCAAGTCGTCTCCTCCGTCTGCAGCAAGCAACGCCGATAAGAACAGATTAAATTAAAATGTCCTTTGCTGTTAGATCCTTCCATAGTCTGTCTGGTTCGCTCCATCCAGTGTGTGTGTGTGTGTGTGTGTGTGTGTGTGTGTGTGTGTGTGTGTGTCTATTCTCTCTCTACTAGCTCCAAGCTGATGATGTGTACAAACTCTGAGAAGAGTCAACCATGCAAATTAACATCATCCGGCTTCTTCCACACTCTCTTGCTAAATCTTTGGAATAAAATGAGCCGACAGGGAACGACTATAAGAACAGGACACTAACAAAATATAGTGTATAGGACGTTACAATCGTTCAGCCTGTTCTCACACCCTGTCAAACAGTCCGGGTGTGTGATACCTCGTCACCCTTTTGGTGTGCGGATGAGTTGTGTATCACTTCTTCATCCGGTCATCTAATTGCATCTTGGAGTCACTGGAGGAATAAAGGATTTCCCTCTTGTGTATAGGGAGACAAACTGTATAAAACATGTCATAGTTCTGTTAGTCCTCCTAATTGATTGGCCTTGGCACTTATTATTTCACATCTATGTCCTTGCATACATATGTGAGAATGTATCACAGATATCCTTCGATATATTCTGTTTTTATTTTATTTCCTCTGACCTCCAGCCCGAATGGGCTGTGACATATTTCAGTGGGTTTACTCCGACACTGCGAGTACGACCGTTGATGACTTTATATCTGAGAATAATCGTGGTTGGTCCGGTGCACAGATAGCAAACATCCCGTCTGAACAACTCTCAGCCAAACCTTCAAACAACCACCGATGAACAGCGAAGATATACAGTCCGTCCGTGAAGACACTCGCCTGCCGCTGCTCTCTGTTCTGACTGTCCGGTATAGTTCTGTATCTATGAAAGGATGTAAGGATGACAGAGAGGTCCTATCATCCTATCTGACAATGATTTAGATGTTTCAGTCCGAACCAACGTGGCGGTCAAACGACAGATCGGGTTCCAGGTGAGAAGCGATCGTCCACCACGTGTGTGTTTCGACCTACGTTTCACCTGTAAAGCAACAAGTGGTCATCGTGGACAGAAGGGCGTGTCCTACCCAGCCAGATCTATTTCATGCAACGTTGTGTTTCAACACCCGAGATCACATCTCAGTCCAATTTGTAAGATCATTTCATGGACAAACACCAAAGGAGCTCATCGTCGGAAAAACACAGGGTGTCGAAAGACTTTTTCCTTTTGGTGATGAACTTATTCTTAAAATTCATTTCAAAACATAAAACAAGGCGCCATTACCATGCGGGTTAACAGCCCGCAGCTGTTTACCAGCTGAAGAAAAATAGAATTAATAAAAGCGTCTTGAACCAAAACTAAACCAACGAGTAAACACAACAGTCTTCCCATTAACTCTGGTCCACACATGGTGTGCACATTTACATTTATAGGAGCTTTGACTCCTGTTTGTTTCTATTCGTGCACGTGATTAATGTATTGCGCAGGCGCATGAAGGTGATGCAACATCAGCCAAAAACCCAACTTCAGAGCGAGCTGGCACAGAGTTGTTCCTTTCATTACCATATCTGGATCCAAGCACTCAACTCAAGACATTTGAATGTGCTGCAGGGAGAGAAAAGCCCGTGCACACATTATCGTGCCAGCTATATTTTACGGACAATATGCACACAGACACAAATGCAGCCACGCTAACACACCGCGGCAAACAGCCACACACATCTTCTTTATTGTGTTTTCTGTGGTGTCATTAGTGACAAAGCAAGACCTCATTCACTGCGGCAGATGGATGCGAATTCAGTGGTGAAGCCAATTAGCCGACTGTTTTGATTACATTCTTCTAATGAACAGTCAAAATGATGTTGTCGAGCTCTGTCTGGGCGAGCTGTTTACGTAACTGTTATATTAGCTTTAACGAGCTATGAATAGGAGCTGTGCTCTGGTATGTGTTTCACGAGAGAGTCTCCCAGCCTGAATGGTGTGCAGTACATGTATTAATAAATCAAACGCCTGCAGAGGAAAGACTCAAAACAATGCCGTCCAACCCACCTACGTATACAGAGCATCTACCTGCTCAGGAAATGATAAAAAATAATCTCTACAGAGCCGACCAGGGAATTCATTTTCAACTAGTGTTTGGGAAAATGTTACAAATGCAAATGATGCAATTATAACGATCAAACACATTTAACTGCTCCGCAGATGGAAACTGTTCTGCCGGTTGCACCCGGGGAGTCTTTCAGACTGACATGAGGCATTATTTTACCAGAGGTGTGTGTGCAGACAACTGCATCGGGGAGATAACAAAGAAATAATCAAACTCCGGCTTGACTGATGCCATCGTATTGTGCAACATCCAAGAAGAAGAATAAAGCACACAGGTGGTACAGAGAGCACGTGTTCATGTTTGATTGCGTTGCTGCATTCAACGGCTCATTCTGCTTCTGGAAGCACTCGTAGATTGAGCTTCATGAATGAAATGGGCGCCGGTGTCGGATGTACTTTTACATTTTACATGAACACTTTGATGGAAGGCCGGAATAATCGGGCTATTTCTTTAAACCATGTTTGTGTTTATGGATGTATACACGTCTATATGTATATCTTGCACCTGCACACTGTGTGAGATTTCCTATTTTACAGTCCCCAAGACGTTTGACATCAACTCTACAGTAACGTTAGCTTCACTTACATGCTTTGCTGTGTCTCGTTACACCCTATTGTACCAGGAACAGCAAAAAGTTTACCTTCCCCTGTCGTCCCTGTGAGGAGGAGGAGGCCCATATAGTGAAGCTCCGGTTACAGAGACACCAGATAATCAGCTCTTCTCTCTCCTGCGACTCTACAAAAACACAAAGACATAGAAACATCACATTTCATATAAATGCTGAGCTGTACCATCAGGATTATTCACACAATCTGACACACACTATTCCATCTGTGCTGTACTACACTGCCTCCTAATGGTCTTATTGTTACGTCCCCTTTCTTATCATTGTCCAGTAATCCCTCAGCACTCGACTTAATACTTGGAATTAAACAATATTATCAGCTCAGTGTAATTTCAACATCACTTTCCCTGATTGCATTCTCCACGTCCTAAGGCTTACGATGTTAGCATAACCTTATTTCAATAACAGCATGCCATAAAGCCAAAACATTACACTAGTATTGATGAAGAAACATAAGAGAACATTGAAGCATTGAACGGGCCCTCACAGCCCCACGCCCGTCGTGGCGTGCAGCATTCGCTGTTTGTATCAAACCTCTTAAGTTTGGTGCAGATCTGTAAATGTGGCGATGAGTTACAACAGTCCTGTTTGTCATAGCGAGATCACAACATTCGTAGCCCCGCCCCTTCCGCTCTGTGTCATGAAGACACAGTACATCCTCCAATAGACATCAAGGCCTTAAAGCTAGTCTGACCAAATATGAAATTTACTAGGATCAGTACAATAAACAAGTCAAAACAAGTCATCTCCTGTCCCCACTAGGTGGCGCTATTACTGATAATCAATATTTCTAATCAAGTGTGTTCATATCAGGACTCTTATCAAACATGTGAGGTTTGATGAAGGTCCAAGTTGGAACTCTTTGATTTTTTACGGCGAATGATCACAATTGTTGGCGGTGTAACATCCGGGCCGTGTGACGAAACCTCAAACCCTTCACAACCCAACGTCGCCAAACCCTCTTCTGTACGTGGACCAAGTTTGAAGATGATCAGCTGAAAACTGGAGGAGGAGGACCGCGGGAAAAAAAACAGCGACACACATCAAAAGTAATAATTTTAATTCATCAGATCCATTTCTTCATTCCCCTCCTCCTGCTTTCTTCTGACCTTATCTGCATAATGCATCAGCTATGATAAGGCGGTGACAGTGCTGGCCACACAGTTGTCATGACAGATGCCTGTCTGTGCTGAGGTATCAGTCATGTCCCGGTCCTGTCAGAGATAATGGTTTCTCCACGGGGGAAACCTCCAGCGCCGGTTCCACATTAGAAAAAAAACGGTCCGTAGGAAGCTCTCTGGCTCTCCTCCAGTCACCTTGTTTATCTATGTCGATGTCCTTCACCCTCCTGTTGTAGTACTTCGCCCGTCTCTGCTGGTTCTTAAGATGTGCTGTTTTAGCATGTGTTGGAAGCAGATGGCTGCTCATCCAGAGTCTGGTTAGGTTCAAGGTTTATTCTTCTCTCCATCACTAAGTGCTTGCTGGTGGGGCAAATGTTTGGGTCTATGTAAATGAATACAGAGCAGGATCTCGTCTATGTGAGAAGTTTATCCTGCTGCCTTGTCTTCGTAGCTGATACAAGGTCCAAGGCTGCGTTCTTATTGTCCCCTTTATGAAGCAATAAACAAAGAATTCCACATCTCCGATATACTCACAGCTCCAGCCATCAACAATATCCCGCCCAGTGAGATAATTTACACAAATTGGATGTAGCTGGCACCCGATGCTGAACAAAGAAGCTGCTGTTACACACCCTCGTCTTGGCGACAGCATACTTTCATGAGATTTGTCAGTAACCATCAGCTTGTCTGTGAGTTACGCTTTACTTCAAAATAATTGGCCAAAGTCGACGTACTGAAACATTACTGACAACAGATCTTCTTCATTGGATGCATGTGTTCATTCTGGAGTAGCACGTCAACACGACAGCAACAAGCAGCTCTGAGAGTGGGTTTGTCTCAGGGACCGAACGGAGAATAACAAGTCTCCTTATTTTAAGACAGAAATATGATCCGGGGACAATTCAGGAAAATACTCCTGACAAATGACAAGATAATTGCAGTTATGTGAGGAACTATTGTTTGCCAATAAGCATCCACAAACCAGAGCTTGAAGATCCTTTCTGTGCGGGGTAATTACAGTTTGTCTGTTAACTTCAGAGGCGACGAACAAAGACTGGTGGACGAGATGGCTGTAGCGGTATGGGGAACTTTTTCAGCTCTTTCAGTTGGCATCTCTCCGTTGTGAACATTACTGTCTTCGTTCACTGTGACTGACCAAAGGGTTAACAACCGGACATGCCTTCCCTTTGCAGAGGTAAGGTAGAGCTGAGCACAAGCTCTTCAGGACCTCTGCTTCCCTGGGATCTGCTACGCTCTGCTCGGCTCTGCCCGATACAGATGCAATTTAATTAAAATGAATTATTGACTTATTTAGGGACAACAGGGTGGAGGAAGTGAATCCGCCCGACTTGTCTTTTTAAGAGCCCTGCATGTCCTTTAACATTCTATTATCCGATGTACAGCACAGTGATGCTGACCCTTTGGGTTTCAATTCAATTACAGAGCACAGATAGTTTGCAGACAAATCGTTTGCAGTCCTGGAAAATAAAATAGGGAACATTTTTTTTTTTAATCCTCTGGGAAGTGCAATATGTGCAGCACGTTAATTTATAGGGCTTGTTTTATTTGGACTAAATGTGAAACAGTTTTTAAACCGATATCTGAGGGAGAACAATATTGCATTTGCACGGGGAGGTCGGCGAGTTCATCCTGCAAACGGACGCTAACGCTTGTAAAGCTCATTTTCCTTTGCCTTCGTGAAATCCCAATCACACGTGCGTGTAAGTAACAAACAAGGTGGTCGCGAAAAACCATTTTACACATTAGACACCCTGATAGCTGAGCATTTAAGCAAGCCGACTAACCACATTCATCAGCACTGCAGGAAATAATCGGCTATAAGCGATCCAATCCAAACCGCTGTTATTCTGGGGGAGCGTAATCAGAGAGTCAGAAGTCTCTTTGATGGAAATACCCACAGCGGAGGACCCTGAGGTCCGGACCTCTGAGGGGTGTATAATAAAAGCCTTTGATTTAGGCTTTAGAGCTAAATCTGTCTAATATCTTTCATCACCTGACGGTGAAGGGGGGGGGCAGCGGCCCCTGTAGTTCTTGCTATTGCCTTTAATATGTCCCTTAATACCATCTTTATGAACTGATGTCTTTTTGGTGGGTGGACCAGGTTGAAAGCTCCGTGCTGTTTCTGGGACGGTCGGATGGACAGGATGGCCGAGCGGTGAGGGTCGGTCCGGGGGTGTTCCGGTCCCCAGCCACGACTCACAGCAGCACGCGGGTCAAACTCCATGATGCAGCCCAGGATGTTATTCTTTTCTCCTGCTTCAAACTCAGTTCAGATGTCACATGATGAAGATAAACGTGGGTCAATTGAACCGATTCAGTGCAGCACATTTACGAGTTGAGACCAAGGTAGGATCCATTCCTCAGGTGGGCGTAGAACACAATCATCCAAAGACATTCAGCAGCTCTCCCGTGTGGAGTTGTTCCACATATCATCTTTGCAGTCTTTACCTCAACAGTCGTCGATGATTTCTGCGATGATTTCCATTGTTTTCGTCCCACAGTTTGGACATCTGTGCTCATCTTCTCTGAAGCACATGACGGGCCGGTAGCTTCTCCTCTCGCTGTGTCTTCATGCAGGGGAGATATGATGCATGATGACAAACACTCCTTTGCAGGACGTGAACACACACACCCCGTCCCGTATGGAAACATAGAAACACTGTCAACAAGACAGGAAATGATGCTGACGCTACTACAAGCCTCAATTAGTGTGTCGTTAAAACACACTACGCAGATTGAGAGCGACAATCACACATCATCTGGCCTCATTAATCTGCCGACTGGTGATTATTTATCGTCCCCCCCCCCGTGAATCAGACTTCTTCAGTGATGTTGTATCGTTATTTAAACCAACTGAGAAATGAATAAAAAAAAGTGCTTTTCACTATAGTTCCAGTCAAATGACATCAGAGGCTTTTAAAGCCGTTAGCTGTGTAACATATTTACACTTGTGCTCAGACAGTATGAAAACAAGTCACGGCAGATTGAACCAGAGAGACATTCACAATCAAGTATGTTCGCTTTAACGTGGGCAAAATGTGAACGCCAGGTCGGAGCCTGCCGAAGCATCACGTCCCCAAAGTACCTTTTTTCATTTCATTTTATGTTCTCTCAAAAAAAATCACTAGGAGTCTCATTTCCACCGGCATCAAACCTGTGACTTATTCCCCATCCGCTGTGGACGGCAGTGGATTCACGAAGGTCTCAGGACTGTGTGTCACTGCACATCCCTGCACTGTGCTTGTAATAATGGCTCCTTAAACACACATTTACTGCTCACAATGAATGTTCTGATTGGGAGACAGAAAACTGTTGGCGTTTTAAAAAAGGAAGAGTTGCTAAAATAGTTCTAATGAGCAGCAAAAAAAAAAAAAATAGAAAGGCATGTTTGCTGTTGTATAATCTGTAATCCTCTGAGAGACAACCGAGTTAGCCTGCTACACTTAGTCGTCTCTGTTTCATCGTCTTCATCTCTCCTGCTGCTCTGCTGCCTCACTTGTGTATTTCCTGTATTTTTTTTTTCCCCATTTGGCTGTATTTGACTTTTGTTCAGTTAAATCATTTTGGATCCACACTTCTCTTCGTCTGCCTGCCTGACGGAGGAGAAAGTAATTTTCTGTTGAACTTCCCCAAACGATGTTCATCATCATCCTGTGTTACATACTGATGACACCAACACACCGTGCTTTCATACATACATACATACATGCCACCACACCACCGCACGTACGGATGTTAGCAGGATGTGTCTTTACCGAAAAAAGAAGTTGCCGAGAGTCGCTCGGTTTACGTCCGAGAAGTTTGTTGAAAGTGATGTTTCCATCTGTGTGTGACCCTTCCACCTTCCACCTTCCACCTTCTCTCCACCCATGCTTTCCATTTCCCCGAGTGTTTACGACCCTTTTCTCACCTCAATTCTTATTCTTTCTGTTCAACATTTGTTTTCTCCCGCTGTCGCTCATATCATCAATATTGGAGCGGTTGTTGTCATCCCCGGCTCGACGCGCGTCACGAGTGTGTGTGTGTGGTGAGAGTTTAGTGTCACCTATCATTGCTCCTGTCACCGCTGTCTCCTCCTGCACTTCAAAACGCTCCACATCCAGGCAGGGGAAGTTCATATCCACACAATACGACCTGCTCGGGATTGGCTGCCCGAACACCCACCGCCTGGCAAGAACACCGATGCGCTGAAAGGAAACGATGAAGCAGTCGGATAAATAAAGCAGTTACACCCAGACTTATCCTGCGACTTGCTTTTTCATAAACCTATCAGCAGAAGTTTGAAGACAACTCTGGGGACTCAGTTATACCGTCAGCATCCTCTCAGACATGCAGAGGTCTGGAATATACACTTCAAAACCTGCAAGAGTTCTTTTGATGTATTGAAACACTGGCCACTGTCAACTATTGAACATGTGTGATGTAACCAAGAAGAATAAGAATTCGGCTTAATAATTTACCTCCATCTCTGTGTAACAGACTATTCATGCAGCGTTTAGACCCCCACCGCTCTCCTTACACAATAGCAACACTAAGTGATGAGTTCTGCACTTCCTTCTTCAACTTTGTTGTAACTTCAGGTGAAAGTCTTGCTTTTGTGTTTTATTTTCATGAAACAAAGCTGTGGAGACTGGAGCCTGTCGGTGTTTCCTTTCCTGCTGCAGTACAGGTACGACATCCTGCCTCCGCCATCACATCCATAAAGATAGGGGGCCGAGAGACGACCCGCATTGTAAGCTACGCAGTCAAAAGGGGACAGACTACTGTCTGGCAGCAAGAAATCTCCAACCAAAGGACATTATAGGATGCACCATGATGAATTGCTTCTATCTCTTGCTGACAGACTGGAGCATGAGGGATGCGAGAAGAGGCCAGCTGGCACTGAGCTGAGGGAAGCTATCACCTTCATCAAGGAGGGAGCCAGGCTTTCTAAACCGAAAGACCAAAGCCCAAACGGCTGCAAAAAGGGAGATGGGGGTTGTCTTGGGAAGGAGGCTGCACACAACAATCCATCCAGACGTTACAGTGTAGGCAACCGAAGTCCGGAAAATAAGCCGACGGTGCCGTGGGAGGAGGTATGCGAAGAAGTGCATGAGAGAAAAGCGTTGAAGTACCAGCCCGTAGTTCAGGGGTACAAGGTTGCTCCCTGTGGAGATCGGATGCAGAGGCCTCCCATGCAACTCATCATGGCAATGACCAAAGGGGCCAGAAACAGGAAGCTCGGAGGCAGCACGTATCATCAGACGGAACGGAAATCAAATGGGAAGTTGAGAGCTTTGGTCTACCAGTCTGACTCATGCTAAGGTAAGTTGACATGTATTTATTGCTTACAGTTAGTTAATTACAACCTTCTGGTGACATGTTGCCCCCTGCTGGTTTGGAGTATAAAACATTAAGAGGTAGCTTGTTTAGCTTGGATACAAATCTCACATTTAAAGAAGAAAAAGTCAGTCAAGGTTCGAGGTAGAAGACCTTGATGTGGCAGCTTACATGCCTCCTCAACGTGCATTGAATATGTTTTAAAGACGATTCCAGGAAAAAAGGATGCTGTCAGTTTGGAATATGGGCAGCAAAGCCCCAGACTGAAAGAAAACACACATTTGTCTGAAGGGTTTGAAAGGCAGAGGTACTAAGGGATTATATCGGCAGGTTTGTGTGAGTTCTGTTCAAACAGGGTCTCTTGTAAGATGGAGTATTGAGGCCTGCCACTCCACTTAATTTGAAATGACAGCACCACCTTTCATCAATTTGTCACACGTGTGTGTCGGCAGTATGCACACACACACACACACCCAAAACACCCACACACAAACACAGCCACATCCTCCCGTGAAGGTTTATGCCATAACAGATTAACGCGCCATGACTTCATCCGTCACCTTCACCTGAGAAATACCTTGTTGCATATTGATCTTTTATTTCTTTACTCAATGTAAAATACACAACCGGATACTGAACATAGTTAATCTGCTGCTCAGTTAGTCATTGCAGCTGATGGTTAATAAACAAAGGAGGGTATATTTGGACTTTAAGCCATTTTAATCTCTCCAGCTGAACCAGAGGTGGACCTGATTAGAAACATTCACCCCTGCAAAATTTACCCATAATTCCTAGCCCTGCACTGTGCTGGTAAACAGCTAGCTGCCAGCGAGAGACAAAGTTCAGTCGCCTGCTCGACTGTGAAATAGACTTGAAATTGCCTGTAATTACTGCATAATGAGCTCAATGTACTATATACCAGACGCCTACGCTAATGTTGAATTAATTAAAGTTTTAATTATCAAATCATCATAGGGTGTTTGTACGCTCAAAAGGATTGAGAAGTTTTGATCCCCGGCTCCTTTAAGCTAAAACTTTGATTTCTAACAATGAGTGGAATCGACCAAAACAACATCACATAAAATCACCCTCACTGTTGGGCTGCTTGTCTGTATCATTCAGGGTCAGTCGGTCTGGTCGCCGTCACACGGAGGCCCACAACTCTAACCTGTGAGATGGGATGAAGAGATAACCCTGTCCAACACCGTGCACAGGTGCATCCGCCCGTCCTCTGGAGATGCACATTTCTTTTTAAACGCTCTTGATGACAGTGATGAAGTGATTCTTTCAAGAATCAGCCGGATTCAGACTCATCTGCATTTGAGCGACACGTCTGTTTTACATTGCGGTGCTCTCTGGAAATACAAACAGGCCTCCTTTAGAGCAGGAACACTCACCATACAATCCCCAAAACTCAGTTCATCTTGTTCTCAATTGTTATAACAATGACATGAACTCAAGTAATGGATTTTCTACGCACACAATACTTAAGAACAGCTCATGTTGTTGTTCCACGCCTCCCGTTTTTCCGTTTTATTGTGTTTAGCTTGTCTCAACTCTCTTGACCTACTTTGTGTGATCTACTAACCTCGTGATACGGAACTGTGTCTGCTGAGGTTATGACATTCCCTTTCTTGTTCCCGGCTATTGTATTGCTCAGATATTCAACAGTGCTGTTGCAGCCATATTTAGAATGAGAGTCGGAAATGTTATTTACTGAGTTCACGGAAGAAACAGGAATGTGTTTTTGGGCGGATTTGCTTCTTGGCGTGACATTTAGGAAGGAATCAGGTTTGACATGGAACAAGGCAGCAAGTCTTCTGCACGAATGCTGAGCAGAGCATTTCATGGTCCCTGGATCACGAAGGAAGGTCACATCAGGCATATCTCTACAGTAGACAGCCTGATCCTGCATGGAGGATGTCATGAAAGTGGTCGGAAGGAAAGCCTGAAATATATTTCCCTCTTGACACAACAAATAAATCTGTATATTCATGGCTTCAGCAGAGTCTCATGTCTCTCATGAGTTCTAAGAGGTATCTCTTAGCGTAACCCTGAATTATGCAGTTATCATCACTATGACAACCGTGAACCATCCTGACTGATTCCGATCTTCTTCTCTATAATAATAGGTGTTTAGCAAACACTTGTCAATGTTTGACATTTATCATCATATATTTCTTTGAACTGGAAGTCCCCAACTCATGTTCATCTCTGTGTGATATTATAGACGATATTTATATGAATATATGTATATAAATATATATAGTTTGAGGCTCTTGCAAAATGAAATCTACTACTGATGATTTCCTTCTCTGTTTGTACATAAAAACCCTTCACTGAAGGTGAAGTAAGCTTACGTCAGCACATCCATAAAAGAGCATTCACCGCGAGAAATCAATTACTCTTGCTTCAGGAAAAGTTAATGTATCACTGGGAAGTGTTGTAAGTCTGGAGGCTTTAGCTCCGTGGTGTTTAATTAAAGCAGTTCAGCTGCTGAGGTGCTGATTGGTTCGTGCTTCAACTGTTAACAAGTGCTGCACATGCACATGCAGAAATGATTATGTATGAAATAATCTTGTGTCAAACAGGTCAAAAGGAGAGAAAACAAAGTGTCAATGAGCTGAAGAGGAAGCCAAAGCACGGAACGTAGATGGCCAAGCTTTGATACCAAAATAAAATAGACTAGAGGGTCAACAAATGTGAAGGAGATGTGGTTTGGTCTCAACCCACCTTGATGGGCAGAGGTCAGAGGTCAGCCTGGATACAGTGAGCCGTTCCTGCCTCCTTCGCAGGGTGAAGGAGCAGAAGGTTGTTTCAATCTCCTCCAAGTTAAATCCCAGGAGAGCTCCTTGACCGGACGGGTTTAAAGGCCAGATACTGAAGCAGGACCCGAGCAGAGCAGTACGAAGGCCCTGTTGGATGTCGAGGAATTATTCTTCTCAGCAATCAATCTCCTTTTTGACGACCTAAACGTGCTCAAAAAGTCATGGAAATTAGCAGATGCGTCCGGCCTGGTGAAGAATTCTGTATTCTGTCGTCTGAACTAGTCTTGAACCAGGTCAACTAGTTTACTGGGACATTTAGTTTTCATTTGAAATGTGTCCCTGTTCTCTTCTGGAGTCTAAAGGACTTAAAGCAACAATACTAATTGGAATGGGTCCAATATTTACCCAGAATGCCTCGGTGTCAGCGTGTCCCTGGGGCCCCTGTATGAACGTCACTATCACTCAATATCGTCCCAATTCCAATCATTGTTTAAAGCTTCGTATCAACTAAAACAAAAGTCCCAGAATGATCCTTTAATGACTTTGATCATGAAGAGGATGAAACGGTTGAAGACGGGATGTTGAGTTTACAGCTGGAAACAGGAAACAGGAAACAGTCGTCCCCTCGTGGTGGTCTGGTGTTGTGTCGACCATCCGTCTGAACACAAACTCCTCCTGGGGCCTCATTTATCAACCGTGCGTACGCACAGATGTGTACGTAATGAGTGCGTAAGAACATTCCCACGCAAAGTATGGAATTTATCAACTTGTACTTGTGCTTAGGAACGTGTGTAAATTTAAGCACAACTCTGACCATGCGTACACACTAAATCTAGTGGTAGAACAGTGAAACTACAAATAGAAGGAGCGCGTTTTCAAAGAGCGTGCTGATCTCTTCAGTGAGAGCACAGAGTGGCTTCTCAGCAGGTACCGCTTCCCCAGAAACATTCTGATAGATTTATGCCGTGATTTGAAACCCATGTTGGAGCGAGAGACCAAACGAACCAAAGC
>CAAKHC010011004.1:0-21214 GCA_901007825.1 Macroramphosus scolopax
TTCCACTTTGAAGGGTTACAATGGTCTGCCTTTGTTCATTAAAAGGGAACATATTAATAGATCTCAAATATAAACAGCCAGCCTGAACATTTGTTTCTCATCCCTGGTACGGTAGTGACTTCTCTGACTTTGTTGGACCACACATTACTACATTACGACGCTACATTACTTTCTGTCTTTTAAAGTTGTGTGTTAAGTAAGGTTTATATATGTATCCCTCAGACGAGAGGACAACACTCATCAGTCCTCTTTCTACAGCGGCTCTTATTCCATTTCATTATGCTCACCTGTAGTAATAGTTTCTCTTGTTCCAGATCAGGTTAGCTTTGTGTGGTCTGGAGGAGCTGGACCTCTCTGACCTACGCTACCTCTCTGACCTCACCTTCAACCGGCTCACTGGCTGCACCCCGCAACTTCACCGCCTCTCACTGGCTGGGTGCCATATCGCTTTTGAGTTCGACCCGTACCGGGGATGCCCGGTGGGTACCGTTGAGGACTCTTCAGCATTACTGTCACTGAGGAACTTGCGGAGGTTGTTAACTGAACAGAAGTCCACTCTTGTTGCTCTAGACCTCAGCAGAACCTCCATCACCCCTGAGTCACTACGCACGATTGCCCAGGTCAGGAAACCTCAAATCCCTCCAACTGCTCCTTTTTTACTTGAACCAATTGTCAATTTATTTTCGATATTCTCTCCATCGCAGGTTCAGGGTTTGGTCTTAGAGGAACTTTGTCTGCATGGCTGTAAGGAGCTGACGGACTACTCTGTTGAGGCTCTGGTGAAGCACCAACCGAGCCTCCAGAGACTGGATGTCAGCGGCTGTACAGAGCTGACCAGCAGGGCTGTCGTAGCCATAGCACGGGGCTTGATGTCACTGACGCACCTCTCCTTGTCCCGTGACTGGAGGATAACTAAAACAGGTACCAAATATAAAGTCGTTCATATCATACACTTGAAGATTAATTTCTAACCACGGTAAAACTATTTAAAATTCTTGCTAGCAGCCACTGAAACACACAATGTTTATGAGAAAACACGTTAAGACTTTGACTTGATAAATACTAGAAGAGCCTCACCAGCAGCAGGCTTAAAAACATGTTAGTCATGAGGGAAGAGCTGAAGAACTCTTTATAGTTTCATAAATATTTGCTGATTATTAATGCACTAAAAACAATGATGGACTGCAACGTTGCCAAAGTTGTTCCAGAATATAAAAGGGTTATTATCTAGATCTGTTCAGTAAATGTCACGGCAGCACCCTCTGGACCCTTTTTGACCACTGTTAGCAGTACAGAGCAGTGTCTTTGTGAGTGGGTCCCTGCCTTGTATCTTGTGCACTAGCATGAGCACGCTCAGGCAGTGTCAAGGTACAAATGTATTCCCTTTGTGAAAGTTCTGCATATAACATGCAACTTCTCCACAGGCCTCGCTGACCTGCTCACTGTGTCGTCCCTGAGGAGTCTGGATTTGTCTGAGTGCCTTCGCATCAGTGGAACAGAAATAGTGAATGGTCTGACGGCATCCAACGATTCAAGTGCACAGCTGGAGAGGCTGAACCTCAGGAGCTGCACATACATTCAGGTCAGTGTGTGTGTTTGTGCGTGGGTGAGGGTGTTAAAAAATAGACTTATTTTCCTTCTCCTCTCTCTTCAGGACATGGCAGTTTTCTCCCTAACACAGCTTCTTGGGAACACTCTACGTGAGCTGGACCTGACTTCCTGTGTCAATGTGACTGATCTGTCCGTGTGCGCTATCGCCACCTACCTACAGAGGCTGGTAGTTCTAAGACTAGGCTGGTGCAATGCAGTAACGGACTGGGGACTGCTGGGGATGGTGGAAACAACCAGGTGTGAGGCTGAAGAGGAGAGGGTGAGAGGACGGATTGTACAATACCTATGCTTTAAGTAAAGGTATCAAAGCTGTTAAAATAATCTACCATCTCCACAGGGGGACATGGGCCCCAGGTTCACTCGTACCTTTGGCAACATGGGCTTCTTCAACCCTCCTCGGTTGCCTTTTGAGGAGCGGCCCAAGCTGGTGACACAGCACGACCTGGAGCAGTTCAAACAGCAGGCAGGAGCTTCACTTTTAGCTCTCAGCAGGCTGCAGGAGCTGGACTTGTCTGCCTGCTGCAAACTCACGGACAGCAGCATCACACGGGTAGGAGGCTAAGGAGAGATGTGGCAGGTGAAAGTCTGAAATTGGGATCGTGAGTTACACTGTTTCTTCTTTTCCCAGGTGCTGCGCTACCCAGAACTCCAACGCCTGTCTCTCTCCATGCTGCCGGAGATCACTGATGCCAGCCTGTCTTCGATCGCCTGGCACTGCCGCAGCCTTACCAGTCTGACACTCAGCCACTGCACACAAATCAGTGACCGCGGGGTCGCGCAGGCTGCACCATACCTCCACCGACTGCAGCATCTCTACCTCTCCTGTTGCAATAACATCACTGACAGGTACGTGGCACACCCCCCCAGAGAGGATCCAGCTGTCCATGTGTGTACAAATCTGTCTGTGGCTGTAGATCACAGCAGGTGTTTTTGTCTTTGAACCCTGTAGGTCCTTGTTCCTCCTGGTGCAGCACTGTAAGCGGCTAAAAACACTAGACATCTCAAATTGCCATAACATCTCCGTGACATCTGTGGACCTACTTCAATCACAGCTGCCCTTTTTGGAAAACGTCTGCTACAAATTTATAGGTGGGACTGATCTTACTCTCACATTCTGACCGGCAGACCGGATGTTCTGGACGACTGATGGACCAAAGCCGCTCTGTGAGCTGAGCTTCCTAACATTTCTGAAATGTGGCAACAACAGAAGCAAACGTAGATAAGCTGTCTCAGAACTAGGGATGCACCTAAAGTCAAATTCAATACGATGTTGAAAATACCAACTGATATACGATTTAATAACTGAAATGCTTTAAAGTATTTCAGCTTTAATCACATTACATGTGAATGAGTGCAAATTCCATCATATACATATATAAAGCAACCATGAGAGATATTTATATTTACATTAATAATATTTAATGACAAACAATTAGCTAACACACCCACAAGGCTTGTTTGTCAATTGTATAACGACGTTGGTACAGTGTTTTATGTTTGTTGTCAGCGATAGACAGAGATGATTCTTCGTAGTTGTCAGATAGTGCAGCTGAGTTTGGTTGTCAGCTGCCGTTCTCACACTGGTACCAATCCAATTGTTGTAGTTAGCTGAAGGATTGAAAGGACTGAAAAGCCAAGCTGAGCTGGACACTTTTTAATTTACTGTCATCAAATGCTTCTCAAGCGTGGATTCGGTTTGTCTAACGTATAGTACGCTATCCGCTAACTACTATGGAATATAAATGTGACATACGGTAGCGAAGTTGAATGTTGTCGTAGTGCAACAAAGTACAATCCACGTTTTATTTACTATTTGATTCTAAATTCAATATTTACTATGATTAAATAAGACAATCTATGCTACCCTCTGTTTATAGACTATTAATACTGCTGTACTGTATATTGTGGTAAAATTACATCTAACTTGGTACTTCATTCAACTCATATTCATTAGTCTACTGAACCATATTTTATCAAAGCCAGATTCATGGTTAAAAAACACAAGTTTGTACAATTATGTCCAACTAAGGGTGTGGAATGAATTATTTGTCACTATCAGTTCACATTGCAGTCTTGCCTGCTAGTCTGGTGGCGTCGATGATGTGTTGGAGCAACGGGCTGAAGCCATCAATGCGATGTCTACGTATATATACAGTATGTGTATACAGCTCTGGCAACAGAAACTCATCTTCTTTTTTTTAACAAGCTTGTGAGAAACACATTTTTAAATCAAATTAAAGTCAAAGAGCGATGTGAAGTGAAACGAGAAATTTTCTCTATTTGAACTTGGAGGCTAGTTAGCCTGAAGCTACGCTGAAAGAGTCCATAGTGTCTGTCAGGAGATCCCCGTCGTTCACTGAGATGGGACAGGACGCATGTTCAGGAGGTGTATTACTTTTCCTTCAAAGCATGGCTGAACTGTGCCTGACCCCATGTGAATTTTATTGTAATCATAATTGTATTTAATGACTTATATTATTTATTTCATAACAAAACTGCCAGCATTGTCAGGTGATGTCGTATGCTGTACATGTAATTAGATAGTCTAAATTTGAACAACCTTTTAGTTTTGAAATTATAAAAAGGGAGAAATATCGCACATATAGCACACAACTCATGTCATTGTGTTTGGGAACTGTAACAACTGCAGGAACAAAATCCCTTTATACTGAATGTGCACTGTTAAATAAATCTGTGCTGGTCAAACACTGTATGATGCACCATGACAGCGTGTATAACGTGTTGATATAATAAACCAAAGAGTTTGACTACTACCACACTTGTATTTGTTGAGTAAGAATGTTTATTCACGTCACATCACCCACAGTACATGATTCAGAGTTAATACTATGAGAGGAATGACTGCTAATGATGCAATGAAATAACCCGAAGACAAACAAAGGTGAACACTGAGTGTGTTTGTAGCATGCATCGGGAGTGTGTAACACACTGGGAACTGGCATGAAGTCTCCATCTCATTATTATGTAGTGGTATCCCGCTGGAAATTTGATTCAGACAAACCTAAAGATCACTAAATGCATGTAACACAGATAAACAATGATGATTGCTGGTAGGATATAAAACTTGTTACAAGTTTAACTCTTCAAACTGTTGATTGGGGCAAAGATACAACTGCTGATTGTTTGAAAAGTCAGCAAGGTACCAAATTCAGAGCTGCATTAAGATGATACAGGTCATCTCTGATCCACAGTAGTCATTACTGAGACACTAGGTTTCGTACAAAAGTAAGTACCCATTTGTATATTTTAGCAGAATATTGCCCAACACTGAAACCATACTGCAGTTCTTTCCAGTGTTAGTGATAACATGTACCGTGGCTTTCACCAAGGAGGGCTGTTTAAAGCTCCAACTTGTCAAGCTGAACTGAGAAAGCACTGTGTTTTCATTAAAGCCCCCCTCCCAAAAAAACAAAAGTACACAACAGAAACACAGAAAGGAGCAGTCAGCCTTCTGAGACAAATCAGAGCATCTGTATAAACACTCTTGCACACAGGAGCTCTCCACGTACCATACATAGATTTAGATATAGTAAAAAATAGAAAATGATTACAAAACACACACATAGTATAGTCTTAAGTGGGTCCGCTATTGTTATATGATCAATCATCTAGTAAACTCACCGAGCACTTGTGTTTTCACCTGCATCTGTTCTGTTGTGTGTCCATCAGCAGAATTACACAACTACCCTCACTCTAAGTATGAAACTTGCTGGAGGGGTTCAGCGTGGGTCAACGAAGAACACATTCAATTTCGGGGAAGATACGTTTCATATGGCCGAGAACTGTTTCCCCTTATGTTCGCCTCTCTGCCTTCTGGTGTCTGTTGTTATTGAAGCTATGTTGACGTGTCTGGAAAAAATTCTGTTTAACTTCTGTGTTTATGTCAGTTCTCACCACGCAATCCTGTTCTATCAGACATATACACACACACACACACACACACACATATATATATATATATAAATATATATATATTTACACACACACGCACGCTTGATGTGCACTCCAGCATATACACACACACTATTGCTCAGTCTGGCTGAAGTCGTAGCAGAAGTTGTAGTTGCTCGGTGGTTTGGGGATGACGGGCGCGCTGTCTGGGATGGGAATGTTTTCCAGGTCCAGGATGCGGAGCTTAATCTCCATAGAGAGGAGGATCTCCAGCTCGCTGCGCATGGATTCACTGCTCATCTCCCGGCCCAGGAGGACATTCAATCCATCTGTCCACAGGCAGAACTGACAGAGAGAGTAAGCCGGTGAGGACACAGTTTATAATCTTACTCTACATTATAATTAACATAAAAGTCAGATTGTAAGAGGGGAAATGTTTCAGTGTATTTGGGGGCTTAGTTACAGAGAATCCAGAGCTTGACTCACATCAGTCCTGGAGGGGGCGATAAAGTTCAGGCTGTCCTCCTCGACATCATATGTGATGCTGAACGACAGGTCCAACACCTCCTACAGCACAAGACACACCCAGGACATGCAAAGATGTAAGAGGAGGGGAACATGACCATAATCTGAAAAGATTAGGAGTGCTGCTTACCTTGTTCTGTTTGCCTTTGTTCTCCTTCATGTGAGGGCAGTCTTTTCCTGTCAGCAAGCTTTTGATATCTGCAACTGGAACTGAATGAACAGCAGGAGAACATAATTCAGGAGGAGAAAAATGGAAACGAAGCGACCATGAAGTTTGTTTAATTCAACTAAAAATCCTTTATTAAACACTTCCTCTTTAACATACAGTACGTTAATCACAGATATTTGCCCTTGATCAGTAGAAGTTGCCCCAATCTTCACATATTCATACACACACATTCCCCTGATAGGCTGAAACTTACTCTTCTCTTGTAGGGTTTCAATCGATGGAATGTCTGCGTCTTCCACCACGTCGCCGTAGTGAAGGACTTTGTGATTGGGCGACAAGCGACAGTACCACAGTTTATCTGGGGGGAAACAGCCAATCAGTCAAATTAGTGGGAAAGTCTCACGTCTTCATTGAGGATGTGTGTGTGTGTGTGTGTGTCTCACCTTGTCTGCGTCGGTTACTAATCTTTCTGAACATCGTTCCCTGACACAACCTGTTGAGTCTTTGTTGGCGGATCAACTCAAGCAGCTCTGGCTTCAAGCGCTCTTTGAGCTCACTGGAAGGGAGAAAAAAGCACAGCAAAATGCTCGGTCACATCATTGCTGAATCACCCTCGTCACATGATGCTTTAAATTGAGGTGTGCTGTTATTTAAAGGAGGTTTGGATGGAAGACACGAGTTGCCTGTAAAGACAAACATGAGGCAGCCCACCCTATGAATGGATGCTGCAGTGGTGACCAACTAGCCTGACAGCAGCACACTGTTACACTGCGTGTTTGGTGACAAACACTCACATGATAAATAGCTGCATGGTTCCATAAGGGTGGGAAGACTATCTGAGTCATCAATACAACAGCTGATCAGGTTGTTCTGTAGAAACTGTCAAACTTTTTATATATTTTAAAAAGAATCTCAACGCTACCATTGAGCCATCAAACTAAATCACTCAAAAATAATCAATATTCCATCAGTTCTACATTGCGGAAAAATCCATTGTCACTAGTCTTCAGCTGACTTTTGGCCTGATTTCATTTTGAAATGGTTTGCACAAAATCATAGTGTCTTGCGTGAGGAAACGTTCCTCTCAGTCACATGTATTTGTTTTTCATGCCTTATATAGACATTGCAATCTAAGGCTCAGTTTGAGACTGTGTTACACCCTCTGCAAAATATCTGAACTCATGGACTCGACTCTGAACCTGTACATCAAGTTGGGTCTCTAAACATCCTGCTACTCA
Source organism: Macroramphosus scolopax (assembly GCA_901007825.1). Taxonomy (NCBI): domain Eukaryota; kingdom Metazoa; phylum Chordata; class Actinopteri; order Syngnathiformes; family Centriscidae; genus Macroramphosus; species Macroramphosus scolopax. The sequence goes on from CAAKHC010011004.1 coordinate 7,456, forward strand.
CAGTACGGGGGGAGCGAGTGTCTCTTCCTGGTGCAGCCGCTCTGTTTGCCGCAGTTTGAGGATCTCGCTGTAGTTCAGAGCATTTACTTTGTTCCTGAAGAGCTCCAGGGAGGTCGGCTTACTGGACAACGTCCTTGTGATCTGCTCCCTCACCACCTGCATCACCTGGGGATGGAGAGAGGGTGATATTTAGGTTGTGTACGCTATAATAAGGTAATTGGGCCTTATCACTTTCCACTGATCCAACAAAGAAAAGAACCCAGAATGGAGCTCCAACACAGAAATGACCAAGTATCATGTTTAGTACATTATATAGATGGTTCCAGATTGATAAAGAAGTGTTCACTCAAGTAGACGAGGTCACTTCCTCTCCTCCACTCTCTTTCATTACTCCTTCTAAGACACAGCACTTGGCACATTCATACATTTTCCCGCTTAATTGTATAATTTTTTCAAATTAAAAGAGACAAGTCTCTCCTCTTTAACCCACACAGTGACTACTCAATGACGACTGTACTCTTTATTAACCCAGTTAACAGCAACATCATTGATCCTGCAGAATTAATACAATCAATGATTGTATTAATTCTGCAGGATCGATGATGCTGACAATGGAAGGTTACTTTATTTGGAATGAGTCTTTACAGAAACCGGTTTAATTATGAGAATTATTTGTAAAAAGAAAAAGGACGTCCCTCCAGATAGAACTGTTGAGTCAATGACTCAGCAGGTGCTACACTGGGTTAGTCTGTGTATTCTGTATGATTTGTTAGGCATCGGCTCACAGAGGGACAGGAGAAGCAGCCCTTCCTGGGTGAGGGCAGTTGTCATATTGTGTGCTTGCGTGGGTAAATCGATAGCTCCCGTCAGTATTCGGCCTCAGCTGTAAACAGTGGAAAATCACAGTAGCAATCTCCAACACCAAGAGACCAAGGCAACTAAAGCAATAGTTGTTTGCCTCTTGCCTCTCTGACACACACGCTGCTGCCCTCGATCATTCCTGATCACTCCAGATTTACTCACTGATTGTTCACAATCAGGCACATTTCAACATTGGACTGATCAAAGCATGTGATAACAAAAAGAAGTCTGTGATTCAGAAAGGTCGAAGACTGTAGCTGTTGCAGTTGGACAGTTTTTTAATATGACTGAAGCATTTACGTCCACAGAGTTGATCCATCTGTCATTCTTTATCATATGAACACAAAACAATCTGGGACTGAAGCCCCCTGAGCCAAACAACATCACTGTCCAGCAGCTAAAAAAAGTATACAAACATTATACCAACAACCTTACCTCCATCTTTCCTCCTTCAGGGCCAACTATTTCACCAAAGTTTCAATCCCAAACCTGAATTCCAGCCATTATCAAGAGTAGAATAAATATGGTGGAGATGATCAGCAGTGAAAGTGAGGCAGAGAGAGAGAGAGTCAGCGATCACCTACATGACAGTAGAGGTGTGTATTTTGTAAACAGACACCCTGATGCTCTCACACACATGCAACCCCCCGCCCCAACCTACCCCTGTCATTTAGCTGAACTGGCCAATAGGAGCGATGACTCGCAGCTGTCTCTGTTCTCCAACACCCTCAAGCATGTGTACCACTGTGTGTGTGTGTTTTTGAAGGATGACCGTTATAACAGGGGGTGTAGAGATCAATGCAAACAAATTCATGTGAGCGCACAAACAGACCAGCAACCGCAGCATGCAGCTGGTGAGTCGTCACGGATGGAGGAAGGCAGCTGCAATAAAGAGTATGAGTTTCTGTGGCTGTCTCACACGCAACTTCAGGAAACCTCGATATGAACAGATATAAATCTACCAACTCTCTTTAGTTTCTTAGGCGCTCTGCCCCCTGCTGTCCAGCCCACTCATTCTCCCCCTCATTGTTTCCAGAGGTTTTACATTCTCTCTGTTGTTGTGTAATTACTGCTGATGCCCTGGGCGCTTTGTTTTCCTCATTTCCTTCTCCCTCTATTTCTGCAGCCCACCACGCTTCTCTTTGTCCACCTAATACCCCTTTGTCCTTGCCCCAAAGAACCCTGGGTAGGAGGCTGTGGGAAAAAACAAAAGCCGGTCTGCAGGCCTGGTGGTCAGGACACTGGCCCGCTCCTGAAAGGTCAAAGGGTCAGAGTTTTATGCCCATCAGGAGAGCACTTCGTTGAAGACGGACAGCTGTGTGTGATGTTGAAATGCAAATCATGACAAAAGCTCTACCACTTTTCCTTTCAGGATTATCTGGATGGACGGATGGTCAATATTTCTTCCAGACAAGACCCTGGCTCTGAAAGCTGGGCTGAAACTATCACCATTGTACAAGCACTGCATTGTGGTTGGAAGGTCACTGTGTGTTATCAAATGTAGTTTCACTTTGTCTGTGGTGGCTGGTTGGGTTCGGTTAGCATAATAATGGACCGACACCAAATCACAGAATTACAAATGAACACAAATCCAACATAAAAATATTTTGAAAAGTCTGAAAAAGTTTGCCAATATGTTGATTTCAATACATTTGTTTAGATAAAGCCCCAATATTTCATTTAGGTAAGTTTTGATAAATGCTTTACAAAGTGCAAAAATCCAACCTCAGCAACTGACAATGTGCCATCAAGCCAGGCTACACCCGCAAAGTCCCTTATACGTAACTTTCAGTCATCAAGATCATTCACCAGATTTACCTGATGAGTCTGTTTAGTCACCTAAACACAGTTTTGTTACAAACATGTGAGTGCCCAGACACAGGTGACCCAAGTCAACCCAAATAAAGTGGGTGAAAGAGTAGATTTACATGTTGTCTTTGGCACACTTGCTCACGATGTAAAGCCTGTTTCCATATAGTTAATTACTTGCGGCCAGTATCCGTTAGATACAACAACAGTGCTCAGTGTTACAAATGAACACTAACAAGAACTCCCATTGTTACAGACGAGAACGTCTGCAGGTTTCCCCTCACACAGTAAAGCTGGTTGCCAACAGGTTCAGATATTTTGTCGGCTAGAGGTATGGAATGTCAAAGCGACACATGGGCGAGCAAGATGACCTTGAGCAAATCATTCAAATGAAAAAAAATCTGGATAAGTTTCCTTGTCAAAATCCATAGTCCAGGTCTGTGGTGTCCAGGCCTGAGCACTGAACAAGCCCTTCAATTCAGTGCTATGCTAAGCTATTGTACCTTATCAAAGTCCTCCTGTGTCGCTCTCATCTCCTTCCAGGTCTTGTTGAGCAACTGAATACAGACACAGAAGAGCTCTTCCAACAGCCGATCCTGACTGAAGAAGATGGGGTGGTAGTCAGATCCCGTCTCCGAGGCTGTTCAACAGGAGCGGATAAGAGATGATCAGCTGTAGAGATCATTTGACAGGAGTTTATCTACAAAGCTCTGACAATATTGGCTTGGTGATCAACTTACGGGCCTCTCCAATACGAAGGATTTCACACAAGATGAGGGTGAGCTGGATGCTGCTTCTGGCAAATGGACACTCGTGTTTGTCTTCCCTACTGCTGTTCTCCAGGACAAACTGCATCAGGGAAACCAATTGCAAAAGGAGGGTTAGCAGGTTCCTTCACATTCGTATCATCAAATCATGTATGGGCCTCATTTGAGGGGTCATCCAAATCCTTCCATCAGTCACTTTTTTCATTCATACAATCCATAGGACCTTCCATTCTACAAAAAACATAAAATAAAATATGAGAGTGAAATATAAATCATGCTCACCCTGCTGTAGGCATTAGGGAAGCGTACGGCAAAATAAAACATGGTGTCCAACGCTAAAAGACCAGGTGGTGTTCGTACCAAGTCCTGACCAGGGTTACTATTGTTCTGAAAAGAAATCAGCAAAACAATATTATTACAAAGATGACTATTAATAGGACAAATGACATGAGTAGTTAAAAGATAATTGCAGGATCAGCTCTGACAGCAGACACATACAGAGAAGCCCAGTTTCTTGAACTCTTTGGCGCAGAGAGAACGCCGTCTCTCGTGGCTCAGACTGTTCTCACTTTCGGTCTCAAACGCTGCCTGCCGCAAATTGTGAAGGATGTCTCTCTGCTCCTGGAGTGACAGGGGGAGGAAGAAGATAACATCTGCATGTTCACTAGGGAGGTGATGATGAGTGGACATGAACAGAACTTCAAGCAGTTGTCTATAATTATTATATTTTTGTCATTCCTGCACATGTTTTCTCTCTCTGGTGATTGCAGTGGCCTGAGATTGTAGCCTGTGACTAGCAGACTGTGGTATTTCTGTCTGTGGCTTTGTAAAGGCGCAACGTTTCTCACAAGTTCCCTGTGTGAAGTTGAAATGTGAAGTTGCCTCTTTATCTATCACATTATTTGCAATGCAAAGAAACAAGCGATTTGCAGGCCTGGAGCCAAGGAAAGTTGATTATATTTAGAAGGTGTTTAGATCATACAGAAGAGATTATTTATGTTATGATTATATTATATGTTGTATGTGGATTATTAATAAACTAGAATTCCCAGCAGAGGTCTGTACGCCTCTGCTGATAATGGCCAAAATATTTTTTATTATTATGATGTCAACAGTGAAGTTGACATTTGACACATCATCATTTTATCCTATTAAACTTTTGTGTAACATTCTGGCGAAAAAAAGGGATTCGCGAGGTCCCAGTGACTTCTCACCGCCAAATCCTAAATCAGTCCCTTCTTGAGTCCAAGCGGACATTTGAAGAAATATGAAGATACCCCTTCAAGGCGTTCACCAGAATGGGACACAACCTAAAAGCATGATGCCTCTTGCTACAGCTGTCCTTGGTCATCATTTCATTTTAGCCATGAGTCCTTTAAGTTTGACTGGAGAATGGTACTAAATCATGAGGGGATGTTTAAATGGGTTTGAAATATGATCATCGAGTTCAAGTTATAGCTCACTTGGCTATAACAGTCCAGCGGCGTCCTCATTCGTGGCTCCAGGTGATTCAAGGTAACTGACTGTAGAACATAGAGGTAGTGGGCCATCTCGTCTTGGACGGAACCAGAACTATGGATGATGTTCTGCAACAAATCATTTGTTTCTTCATTAAGCAAGAATGTTGCTTTATATCCAAAACAACTGCGCAGCAGTTCTTTCGTCCTAAGATACAGAAAACTGTGTGAAATGCATGTATATATATGAACGTAAATATTAAGATAATTTACTTTGTATATGTACTGACGGAGATTCTTCTTACTCAGGAATGCAAACATATCCTGGAGAGGAGAAGAACAAGATGTTACTGCAGTGTAATGACAGGTTTTGAACATGGGGTGGTGATACCGGGTCAGTAACAAACAGGGGGCTGGACAAGAGTTAGTCTGTGGAAGACTTTGAGCTCTGTGATGAAATCATGACTTGCTGGAACATGCATCTCTAACACAACCTCCTTTTTAAGACGAATTTCCTGATAAGAAGGGTGTATTTGTTGACTTACTGTAAAAGTGAGGAAGTGTATGTGTGAGTGACAAAGACAGTCTGAGAGACAGGAGATGGAAGGCTGAATGAAGAAATTGTTTCCGTACAATAAGAGAGGAGCAGGAACAGAACGGAGGGGGAGAAAGCCTCAACTGTCTACAGCAATTGTAAGATGACCCGCCTGAATAATAAGATGGGTCATTTCCAGCTGTCTGCAAGAGGTGGTGCTGGCAGGATTCTGACTCATACATATATCGCATATCACTCTCAGCCAGGGATAAAAAAAGATTCCCATCAGTGCACAAACATCCCACAGTTAAGAGTTAAAAAACATCCACTTAGTAAAAGTATTCACATTGCGGGTTCCATTGTCAGGAAAACACAGACATTCAGGAAGAACTAATCTGTCTAAATGCTTGTGATTTGAAACGGCTGTGAATAACAAGAATAACAATGTCAGAGTGTAACAAAGCAGCAGCACCTGTCTGTCTGAGTCTCCGGCTGTCTGTAGTAGTGCCATAAGTAAGGCCATGGCTTTGGTCTGGATCTGCAGATTTTTCCTGATAGGAAGAGTGAAGAAAGGAACGTGTGAGACAATCATACAATTTAAGTGTATTAGTGATCCGATCACAAGTCTACAGCTTGACATGTACAACTTAGAAATTTGATTTACCGTAAACGCATCGCCACAAGCATCTTCAGTAACAAATTGTGATATGATCTCATTATATATAGACACGAAATAGACTTGTTTACGTTTGCAAAGACCAACTGCATTGTTGTTTTTAACCAACGTTTTTACCAATGACAGTTTGTATTTTTCATAAGAGAGAGAGAGAGAGAGAGAGAGGGGCACACTGTGCTGTCAGATCATTAGCTGTTAGTATAAAACACACCTGACTAGTGGGATGAAAATGTGCTTTTTCCTGTGACTGATCGGTCGGACTTAAAAGAAGAAGAAGAATTCCTAATCCCAGATGGATTAGGGATTCTCAAGGTGTTGGGAAATAGTTATAACATGCCACCGTTAGCACAAATAAGTAGGTATTGGTAGATATCAAACAGAGGATTTCAGTTGAGGTGATCCTACATTTGCATTCAAACTAAGGATGTCCCAAGAAACGTTGTTTTGGGGTGATTCCAATATTCCAAAAATGTGACTGTACCCATTTCATATGGCACTGGAAGCACCGAAGGTTCCATAGATGTGCATACTGGGCAATAAATCCTTGCAGAGGTCGGCTTGTGGAAAAAAACACACAGAGTCCTGTGTTATCAACTGGTGTTGAGTTAGTTTGGGAAAGTTACAAGCACGTGTGAGTTAATATGAGCGCGCACTGAGGGTCGGGGGAGAGAGAGAGAGCGACAGCGGGGCACAGAGGGTGAGTGTATCAAAGTGCTGTGTCCACTTTAAGCTTATAACATATCCACCGTGTCTTCTAACAACCAGAGAACGTCTCTTTTTCTCTGCAGGGCTACACAGTTGTCTTATTCTTTGGTTTTATTGTCAACGCAAATATCGGTTGACAAACAGTGAGCAAGGGGAGATTGATATGGATGGTGTTCTCTCGGATGGATTAAAAAATCACTCATCAGAAAAAATCAATATGCCTGGGCAGCCACAGTTTCATAGTAAACCGAAAATATAATATAATATATAATATAAAAGATATATAACATTATATTTTTGCAATGTTACTTCTACAAAATATATAATTTCTTCACTTCTCAATCCCGGTCAGTCAGCCCCTCACTTGCTGCAATAGTCATCTTGCTTGCAAACACACACACACACACACAGTCCAATGGTTACTTACATCTGTAGGTGAGCGATAAGCCTCTCCATGGTGACTTCTTGTTTGACCTGGAGAAAGAGGCTGTGGCTGCTCAGAACCATGCTCTCAAGGATGTCCATGGACACCTGCTGGATCGATGCATCGGCTGCCTTGGCGTTGACAAAGCTGGCGATCTGAATGAAGGAAGGGGGAATATAAAGAGAGCTAGGTTATAGTCAGTAAAAGCAAATGTGACGAAATGGACAGGGAGACAGAAGGCAGCAGGTAAAGTACAGCACCTTCTCGATGAAGACTGAAGAGAGGTTTTCCCAAGAAACTATCCCGTGATACATCAGCTCCATGAAGGCTGTCAGTGTGTGGGTCATGATCAGAGCACTCCTGAGCAATACAGACAAATGTAAAAAGAAATATATGCAGAACGTTTATAAAGCCATTAACACAAACATGCATACATATATACATATACACACAATATGGGAGCACTCAGAATTCAGTCTGCTTTGCTGCTCCGACAGGCAACAGAAATACAGTGAGCTCATAAGTGTTTCCATGATCTTGGAGTCTGATCAAAATTAATAATTTTTTAGGTTTAATGGGAAATTCAATCAGTGTTGTAAATCAAAATGTTTACAGATGAATTCAATTATAATAATGAAAAGGAGGTCGTGTGAGCCATCATTGGTTGGGACAGAAGACTACTGTAAATGCAAAAACATCTGGGGTTGTGAAGTTCAAAGGAAAAGAAGTTTCCAGGGTGGTTTCCTGCTATGACCGTATTTCCTTTTCCAGCAAAAGCACCTCTAATATTCCCTCTAATAAAACATATTCACAATTAAATGCTGGGACTAATAATGAAATGAAGTTGTGCACAGTCCTGCATATATCTGTTAAAGCCTTGTTAAAAATTAATGGATATAATAGTGTTATAGGGGTGAAATTCTCATATTCTCAATAAATTGGTGAAGTGCTCCTTTAACTGAAAATCACTGAATATGTGTAGCTCCTCTTAATGGCCCTTCACTGTTCAGCTACGTTTTGGATATGTAATATGTTCTACATGTTCTGTAACCACTTCACCCCTCAGCATCAGTGCTATGTATCAGAGGAACAGCATTCCATCCCAGCTGAGGAAGATATGCCATGACAGACCTACACACACACTGCACAGTTCACAAGTACTTACTCATTAGAGTCCTCTACTATCTTGACCAATAAGATGTGTCCGTCTCGGCTGATGAACTCCTGAGCAAAGGTCACATCTGTGGAAACGCTTGCCAGTTGCTTCAGTGAATCACAACGCACGCCTAAGTCCCCGCTCTGGATGCCCTTGAACAAGTTCTCTGCACAGCGCCCCTGCATTCCAAAGCGTCAATAAAATACAAAAAAAGAAAGATGTTTGCACACAACATACTCAACACAGGCAGTCAGCAGCAGAGTGAGAGACAAATGGCGGAGAGAATGTTAGAAGAGAAACATGGTTTAGATCCTTGTAGATGCAGACTCACCGGGGCCTTAGTCAGACGCAGAATGCAGCCGTTCTTTATGTCCAGACGATTCTACAGCACACAAATGAAAAAAATGTTGAGACACACTGACAACACACTTAGACCAAATGGAAGATAAATGTTCTTGTTGGACTTATGTTCATTGTGTTGGATTGCACTGAGTATCATTTTGCAGAGCGTTCAAGTCAAACATATAGGAAGAATAAAAAACTCAAAGCTCTGCTTGGCACAAAGCTAATTCCAACATTATGAAAATATAACAGGCAGTCAGTGCAGATGCAGTGAACATTTCAATAAAAGAATGTAACGGACAATATGTTCTAAATTTCCACAGACATAACAGAGATAACGGCAATAACTATAACTGCAGATTGATAAATACTGAAAAACATTAGTTTCTGGCCTACACAGGTTATTACAATCAATAATGCAATTTACTCTTCACTGATCTGAATGCATTGTTGCTTCTTTCCTGTCCTTTTCTGTCCTACAATCACCGAAAAGAGTGGGGGTCTTCCAATAGCAACCTTTTCAAAAGGTCACTTGACAACAAGACATTGATTGTAAATCCAACTGCTTTTCCCCTTTTCTTTGCTCTCTCTCTCTCTCTCTCTCTCTCTCTCTCTCTCTCTCTCTCTCTCTCTCTCTCTCTCTCCTTCGTTTTTGTCACATTCTTAAAAAAAACACTAATCACATTTTGTTGCCTGGACTGTTTCTTCAGGAGAGTAAAACGGGCAGACCTTTACCAACCACTGACGGAGTACAGAGTCATTGCTGTGCCCCGCCAAGAGATTTACAAATCTCTCGTATCATAAAATCAGAAACACCTGAGGACTAACTCAGGTCTGTTGCTGGATGTCTTCTAAATGTGCTCAAACATTTGCCAGAAAGACTCACTCACACAGATATGTGTTGATTCTAAGTGACTCACCGATTCAGTGATGTACGTTTGCACTCCATCAGCATATTGCAAAGCGTAGTTCTCAGGAACAGGGAGATTCCAGCTACACACACACAAACACATGCATAGGACCTATTGCAGTGATGAAGTTAAATGAAAATGATGTCAATCATGACAAAGAGACAGCTGATTCATCATCGACTTACCCATCACAGACCTCCTTTATGACAGCAGACAGAGGCTTTTTCTGCTCAAAAAAACAATACAGCTTAGAGTCAGATACACACAGGCAAATACTCACTCATCATGATAGCACCCACAGCAGCAGGACGTAGCAGACTCTGCTGTCACAGTATCAACACTGTCAGGCAGTTGAAATACAGTAATGACAAAGACATGGGATCACGGTACCACAGCATATTCTCACTAGCTGCAAACACTGCGTGCTGAAAAGAGGAAACCAAACAGCTCCTGTTGATGTTTTGAACAATGTAAAACTCAGTGCTCAGACCTCTGTATGTAAATAAAAAGCCATACTACTTCCATGTCTGAGTCTCAGCTATCCTGTCATTAGTGGTCAGCCTTGTGGTCAACCAGTCAAAATGTCTTCAGGGCTCTGTGGTAGACCCAGAGGCTGCTCTGTTATTAGTGGCAGCAAGGAAGCTCAAACAATCATATATGATGGCTGAGCTGATCATGATGTTTTTGAGTTCTGACAGAATTGGTTGTGATGTACTGTCATTACAAATAATAACAATAAAACATGCTGGAGTAAAGAATGTATGTGCATATGCCAATCAACATGTGCAGATGTAATTTTACAGGCATTATTATAGGCAGTTAGTTAGTTTCAGTTATGCTGTATATTGCAATTGGTGAAATCATCAGACAATCCAATACGTTCCTGTTGAATCCAAACCGTCTCCAGTGATGTACAGTATGTGTCCCCCGCCGTCTTGGATAGAGTTTAAAGTATGATTAAAATATAGTGGCCACTTCCCCAGGCCCCTGATATAGATAGAGCTATAGCTACATTCTGTTTCGATATTAAACCTCCATATCAAAACATGAAATGTTTCATGTCTATGTTGTTCAATATGTTAGAATCTCATCTAGAGAAACAAACAGTCTTCTTCTGATTGAGTCCCAGACAATGAACCTCTGTGAATCTCAGATACGGAGGCATGAACAGCGTGTCCAGCAGGCATTCCTGCAGTCAGAGTTGGTCACTTTGCAAGGTGGCAGTGTCACAAACAATACAGTTCACAATACAACACAATACTTTCTATGAATCAGTTTCTCAGCCCATTCCACACGTACATTATGTATTCACATCCTCTAACTTCTGTTGGTTTCCCTTATGCTGCATGCTATGTATCTCTCTCTCCCCTTCTCTCTTTCTCTCTCTCTCTCTCTCTCTCTCTCACCTCTGGAGCTGCAGAGTCTGGATGTGTGAATACACCCAGTATTATTAGTAGTACTAGTAGTAGTAAGTAGTGGTCGGGATTAGTTTTATCAAACTGTTGTTATGACTACATTCTTATTGTTCTTACTCTGATCTATCTCTGTTTGAAGATGTCCTTGTGCTGAGCTCTTCATCCTCTTGAAGTGCTCGCTCACGGGGGTCCTCCCGGGTCGCTGTGAATTTATAAAGAGCAGAGTTGTTCTGCATGAAAAGTGACCTGAGATAACTGCTGTTATGATTTGGTGCTATATAAATAAAATATGGAATTTCATGGAATCCACTGACATACAGGAGACGTATGAACCACGAGTCACTGTATATATAATACAGAGTGTCTGTGGTGGATGTTTGGGTGACTGACCCCAACTGAAACGGATAATAATGAATAATGGTAACTCACTAGTACACAACTTGGCTGCCATTTTATAAAGTCTGATAAACATCCTACTAACACACATGTTGGAGCAGCATGTGGAAGTCAGGGATTACAAGTGCTTCATATGTTGTACAATCGAGCCTCACGAGGTTCTAGTTTCCTGAATATATGAACTCTGAGTAAATCCACATTATGTGAACTCTTGCAGTCAAATCTAATTGTTTGTTTTGTTCTATACTTGTAATTGTTAATTACCTGTTTGATAATCGCACTAAACACGACATCAGTGTCCTTCACAATCTGGCAGCTGCTTACGTGCTAATGTTAACTCGGAATGTAATGATAGAATAAAGAAACGGGATCACATGAGGGATCAGCTGGGCTCACGTATCTGAAGCCATCTTTGCTGTGCTGAGGCCGACCTGAACAGGACAGCAGGTCTAATAGAGAGTGTAATCCGGAAGGAGCTGGCAGAGCTGTTACATTTTATCAGTTTGCCACAGACAGGCACCTCTTGGGCCTCGTTCTGAGCAGCTGGATTCAGATCAGCCCACATTCTCAATGTCAAGATGTTATAAATAGCCAGAACTGATTTGTACAGCTCCTCTGGCAGCTATGATCAGCTCAGTGGGGGGACGCAATGTTCCCAGGAATGGATCCATGGGCAGCCCGGTTGGCTTGAAGGGACAAAGACGCGACGAGGTAGCTGGTTGTGAACGTCCCACCTCAGAGGAAACGTTCTCACAGGTTCTGAAGATACGACTGGACGCTGCTATTGTCACTGGGTTATAACATGTACCGCAGCAGTGTAACAACACTGGGCTGTCTATAACCTCCATGAAGGACCTGTCAAACTCACATCTCCTCGTCCACGTCTGCCCGGTGTGTTTTGTTTCTTTGTTACTTTATGAACAAACCTCTGGAAGCTTCAGCAGTCAGTCCACTGAAATAATCTGCAATGCTTCAGGGTGTGAACATTGTTCTCTCCATCGTTGGGTCGTACAGAGGGTTGTTAGCACTCAACGTCCAGGTGCTTTATAAACAGGAGCTACGCTGCTGTGACCGAAATGAGATGATACAAATCACCTGGACGGAGAACGTCATCAGAACAACAATAATCCAGCAACAAATCTGTCATTTGTCCTGTCAACATGATTCACAGTTTGATTTGTTGAATGATAATCGTTTCACCACATTGGCCCTCACTCAAGCTGGTTTCCATCGTAGAGCTCACTGAGGGTGCAGTGGAGGAGGCCTACGAGCGTAAGAAGCTGAGGTATGCTGACCTCGCTGCAGATGCTCAACAACAAGGCTGGAAAGCGATGGTACGCCCAGTGGAAGTAGGCTGCAGAGGGTTCGTAGCCACCTCAACATCCAGGCTACAGGGAGATGGGAGTACGAGGGAAGACCCACAGGCAGGCAGTCAAGGACCTCTCCAGGGCTGCTGAGAAGGGGAGCCAGCGGCTGTGGATTAGAAGAAAGGATCCAACCTGGACCTTCAAGTGAGCTGATGGCATCTAGGGAGTGAACCTGGGACGCTGGGACTCACTGCTGAACCCTCTGGAGGTGTCGTGGGTTAATCATCAGTGAGGAGGGCGCCCACTTGACCACCCGAAGGATGCCACCACTCACCTGGACTCCACAGAGTCTCATCGGTGCCTCATATCAACACCCAGTCCTACACCACAGATCATCATGTAGTATGTCTTTGAAGATGTATTGTGAGAGAACGTTGATCCACATGAAGATGAAGATGAGGTGACGTCCTCCGAGGCTTCATTCCTGCATCAGGCAGCTCAGATTATGGAAAACAATGAAAGTCTTTTCCTTCATTTTGTGACTACATCAGCAGAATAATACTAATCCAAACTATCTTTCTATGTGTGACACAAATCCTTAATTCCACTTGATAACATTTATTTCAATGAATCAAAGAACTGTAATAACTTTTCCATTATAGATTATTTATGACATCATATTGCTCTGAAACCTTTTTTCTTCCTTTAATTAAAGAACCTCTGGAGACTGACATGTTCTCAGAGGCGTAAATACTAATTGGCCTTTAATAATTATTCAATTACCTTTTATAAATTCTTCATATTTTTTCATTTCAATGTTTCAGAAATTAAAAGTTCATTGTGTGTTTGGACTGGAGGCTGAATGTTTCTATCTATCCATCCATCCATCCATCCATCCACCCACCCACCTATCTATCTATCTATCTATCTATCTATCTATCTATCTATCTATCTATCTATCTATCTATCTATCTATCTATCTATCTATCTATCTATCT
>CAAKHC010011005.1:0-22674 GCA_901007825.1 Macroramphosus scolopax
AACTAATTGTGACGATCACCGTCTTATATTATATATTATAGTGAGTCATCCCATTGTGGACCAGACCTCCATCAATCACCTCCTTGTTGATGCACTATAGTGATGTCAGAACCTCTCCTCTCCTCTCCTCTCCACGCCAGCCTCTCTCCTCTCCCCTCCCTCCTCTCTCCTCTCCTCTCCTCTCCTCTCCTCCACTCCAACCCCTCCCTCTCTTCTGCTCTCCTGCACGCTCGACCCTCTCCTCCCCACGTCTCCACCCACCGCCTCTCTCCTCTCCTCTCCCCTCCTCTCCCCTCCTCTCCTCTCCTCTCCACTACAACTCGTCCCCTCTCCTCTCCTCCACTCCAACCCCTCCCTCTCTTCTGCTCTCCTGCACGCTCGACCCTCTCCTCCCCTCTCAACGCCTCCACCCACCGCCTCTCTGCGTGCTGCACCTTCGCTGCTCCTCGTGCGTCACCGGTTCCTCAAACCTTCTGTCTCCCCCGAACAGGCTGCAGACCGAGTCGGGATTGCAAAGCGGCCACAGGTGTCTCCCTGCCCGGTGCATCGGACCACGGCAGCACAGCAGCCAACTTTGGGTGATCATTTTACGCATCAGCCTACCGAGCAGCTAAGAATCGGACTCTCTCTCAACCTGAACTAGGAACTTCAAGAGGTGTCATGCAAGTTTATGTGGCTGTCATATTGGCTTATGGAGTGTCCGGTTACGGTAAGTGCAAGAAATTCTCCTTTTGACGCATCGATCAGCCTCGGAATGAAACACGGGCGCACGCGGTGTTTCTACAAATCAAACACTCTGATTTCCTTCTTTAAAACCGCTTTATGAAGAAGTCTTCATGAAGTTATTCCATCACCGAGACATGCACCTGTGACTGGCTGACTGCAGATGATACTCTGGCTGGGAGACATTTGGAGATGCTCGGTGCCAATACGAGTCTCTGGATGTGATTTGATCACGGTGTTTAATGACATCAGGGAGCTTCGAAGTGATGGTCAAATCTAATGGCTGGATATTGTTAAACTGTTCGAAAGTTAAAGTGGAAGTGATCCCACAGGACACTTGGTTGATCTGTTGGGGATATTTTCAGGCTGAACGAGTTGTGGAATTGCGGTTATTTTGTCTGATATTGTAAATGCGATGATGATTTGTGAAAGAAGAGGGACTGAAAATGAATTCATTGATATAATTTGTCCTTTAAAAGACATAAAAAATTACTATAATGTAGTTTGTGTGGGTATTTGCACAGAGCAGAGGTAGTAATTTGACAGACTTGAACGCCTCCTGGCCACACTGTGACTTCCATTCATTCTCCATCAGTTCCTCAGTTGCATGAACCGCCTCTCTTATCACTGTAACAGCAAAAACAGTGAGTTGTTATCAGTCACCGTCCAGTCGCTCTGAAGCTCTTCAGTGTGTGGACAAGTCCCGCAACTGCTGGGAAGACAAGAGATAGTCAACAAATAGTGAAAGGCTGCTTTTACCGAGAGGCTTTATAGTAAACTGCTGCAGGTATATGATGTATCTGAATGTAATTGTTATTGCAGACATGATTCTATGCAGAGCAGTTTTCCTCAGTGCACGGATCCCTTCATCCCCATAACTGATTGTCTTGCTCTCATTGGAGGATCGTATCTCCTGCATTCAGGGTGTGAGGAGAGAAAGAAGCTCTGCCCTAAAGATCCTTAACACACAGTGAGTGTGTCTGCAGTCAGCTGCTTCTGCTCGCTGCCGTTGGGCGACCGACGTTCATGCAGTTTGTCTGGCAGCGTCGGCATGAGTCGTGTGACTCACCAAGGTGGCGACGGTGCCAATTATTTTAGTCACCGCACAGCGTAGGGACTCGTTTCATGTCCATCAGTGTCAAATGTAAAGCAAAACTTAGTTCATGTTGCCGAAGATATTTGAGGTTTCCGTCAGGTGGAGAAATATAGATTAATCACTTAGAGGAAAAGTGTCAGCATGATGTAAGCTGGTTTCTATACTCTGCATAACAGTTTTACTGTATGCAGTGTTTGACTGTTACATTGAGGAAGTAAGTATAGAGAGAACAATAGGGGGCCAACGATGGAGCCATGGGGGACACCACAGGTTGGGTCAGGAAGTCTTTGTAATACATGGAGACAGCGTGAGGGACATTAGCTCTTCCTGTCAGCCGAGGAAGATATATAATCACGTAAAAATGCTGCAAACTGTAAAACATCCCCAATAACGGAGGCTAGTGCCCGATTCCTTATCATGGCGACGTCACAGCCTCCGTAAATCCTTCACCAAACTCTTTAGCCAAAATGTATTTCAGCACTGCCCCAACTAATTCTAAGTAAACATGATGAGGGATCCAAATCTAAAGTCGGTGCTCGGAGTTTGTCCTTTGCAGCCCGGGAGGATACAAGAGCAGATGGCTCTGCGACAGTAAAATTGGCGACGTTTCCTCCTCTTCCTTCAGTTTTTCATCCGTTTGCTCGGAGGCATGTCGGATCGTGTTGAGAGTTTATTCTTCCATTTGTCAACAGGAGTTGTTTCACAGCTAAACTGAACATCTGAGAGGTCTCATAGTAAATCGATTCCTCATGATATAGTAAGTAATCAACGCTATAGGAGACGAGGGAGTGATTCATCTTCTCCTTTAGCTCTGAATGAAGTCTGAACTTCCTTCTTATCTGTTTGTTCTATACGTCTGCATAATTATCTGTAGAAGTAAAACACAGTAACGAAGCACGGCGACTCAGCATGGATTATCATGGACTCTTTAATCAGTTGCCTGGTGCCCTAACGATGAGGGTTGTGGGCAGATATCCTCAAGAGCTCTCTGAGATTCGTCGAGGGCCCTCAGCGCGTCTTTGATTAAGACAAGTGGTCAGAGATTGTTCACTGAAGATCTTTCCCTCTTGAATTTTTCCGCTTTATTTACAGCACTCAACAGCACGGAGGAAAAAGCAACATGTCCCCTTGGATATTTCCCCTGCGGCAACTTGACAGTGTGTCTGCCTCAGCTGCTGCACTGCAACGGCATGGACGACTGTGGAAATCAAGCCGATGAGGAGAACTGTGGTGAGTCTTCGTCTTCTTCTTTTTCTACCCGGAAAATATGTTAACATGAAAAAAGTCTCCGGGGGGGCGGCCAGATAAGTGTTGACACTAAACACCAAAAGCAGTGGTTAGAGGTCTTGTATCCCCTCCGTCCCGAATCCTCTCCCCTCGGTCCTCCTCTGCGGTCGCTTCACTGGCTCCTCATCTCCAGTACAAGATACTTCCTTCAGTGCAGTATAGCTGACTGCTGCTTGCTACTTGTAATCTATGGTCTGGACCAAATCTCCCCTTGCAGGCTACCTTGCAACCCCGTGTCTACGTGGGCTACAGAGTCCCTCTTCCAGGTCGTGACTCTTCCCATCCTTGGCAACAGAATTGTAGATTAATCTCCTCTAGTCAGTCAGGAGAGCTGCATTGCCAGCTGCTCTCTTAATGAAAGAAAAAACACCTCTTCGGTTGCACCTTGACCAATCATTGACTGACCCTTCTAACCCTCTACCCTTTATCGATATTAAAGTCCAGCAGAAGAAGACCGTGACGCACAGTGTGTTCAATCTGGATAAAAAAGTATGTGCTGAATGACGGATATGAACATGTGTTCCTCCTCCTCAAGGCCACATCTCAGGGAAAATACAAGAAATATATAAAAGGTTTGTCCACAAAGCAAGGACGACTCTGAGGTGGAACTATGGTGGGATGGCTTTTTATTCCCTCCCTGCAGTGGTATCCAGGTAGTTCAGGTATGCTCGGTAGCCAGTCGTTAGCAGCGTTTGCAGTCCCTAATTTATTTTTTTGTTGGCTCCAACAAGAGTTCAATATTAAAAAGCTGCAGAACTGAACTGGAAACTAACTGAGTCATCAGTTTCTACCAGGAGGGACATTATTCTGTGATTGGGGTCATCGGCTTCCCTAAAGACTGTTTATTGGGGTCTTAAATCCACTATTTTCAGTACAAAAGTCTCACCTGTCTCCACGGAGAACTGAACTCCACCTGAAAACAAACAGCAGGCTGCCATCGACTGAATCTTTTCTAAGACTGATGGAGGAACCTCGGGGCCGTCGTTTTGCTTCAGAAAGCCGAGTGTCAGTCAGCAGTAACAGACAAACCTTTGGGGCCGCCGGCTCACACGGCGTCTGGACCTGTCGCTCCGAGCGTCTCATACGGACGTGAAGCGCCGTACGTACGTACGTGGGCTGCTAACAGGCTCAAATATCAGCTATAATCGCTTCTACCGTCGCTGCGAAGCTATTAAACGGCTCAGCTGGTGTCTCACAGTGTTCATGTGGTGAGCAGATCTGCTCGTTTGTTCTGCATATTGAACACTAATGTGGTGGAGTTGTTTGAAAAGGAGATGCTAGAGGAACGACACTCCAACTCTGCCTGACTGTTACACATACCTTCATACTGGATATTTAACATACAGATGTAGTTGTTTTTTAGCTTTCTAGATATTCAGCTGGTCTCATGTGTCTCTTCCAAGCATGCCAGTGCAAATAACAGCTGTTGCACAGCAGTCCTGATGCTACGCCCTGATTAGCTGCAGTCCTACAAGAGTTCAATCTCTTATTCTAGTGGACCTACTAAAGGTAAATGTTGAGGTTTCCTCTCGACATTTAAAAGACAAATGTCCAACTCGTGCTATTTGATTTGGCAGTTTAAAAAACTACAACTCCCATAAAGCATGACCGCAAAGAAAAACATTATTTTTTATGATAATTTCCTTCAGATTATTGTAAACTGTGCAGTAACAATCTGCACCACATGTTGCCTTCCGTCAGGTTAAAGGCACTTTGCGAGTGCAGAGTCGGTCCCGCTCCTCCTTTTTCGGTTCTTCCCATTTACGGCCAAATCCTCTCAGCAGGAAGCCGGCTGAGCCCTCGTTCTGCCCCGAGATGGATCCAGCCAGGCTCTCGAGGATGTGATGCAACGGGAGGGAATCAGTTTAATGTCGAGACGTTCATTGAAACGAGTTTCATGAGAGGAGCACCTGAAGGTTATATGCAGAGAAGATCCTCCTGTTGTTGCATTGGTGTGTGTGTGTGTGTGTGTGTGTGTCTTTGCTTCTCAAGCGTTCATTCAGTCTTCTTCATACTTGGCCGCTGGATTGCTGGCGACCAAAGAAAGTGCAGTGTCCAGTTTGAAGTGGGTTGGAAGGGCGTCCTGAAAAGATCTTGGCCTGAAGTCGTGTCCCTCTTGTCGCCTTCACTGTCCCTGCCAGCCGTGTGGCCCATTTGACGATAAAGGTCAGAGTTTGGGTGAATTCCAGCGGCAGCTGGGAACCCCCAGAAACGCTGTGAAGATGTTCTGGCCGTGTGGCGGGAACACGGCCGTGAGTGCGGCCGGGTCGACCGCACGATGGGAAGTTTTGGTACCAATCAGCTGTCTGGTTTTATTACTCAGTATCAGACGTCTGTTTTATCTCCGCTGTTGTCGTGTTTGACAGGCACTGCGTTGGTCTAGATGGAGACATTGAAGTGGAAGTTGAAGTGGGAGTTCACTGTCCTGCTTGTGTATGTACTGTGTAGTTTGTGTTTAGGGAGAGCCGAGGCAACACGCTGATGAGAGCTCTGTGTTTTAAACCTTTCATGTAACCTTCTGTTCAGCCGCCTGGCAATCAATGCTGGCTTAAAAAGGTTGCAGGTAAATTACTCATATCTGCTCTTACCGCTTTGTTGCCGGGACGTTGGCGGCTCAACCTGAGGTGCAGAACATCAACATTCATCGACGGAGCTGCAGTGTAGGTTGTCAGAAAGTCAAAGCTGTCTGTGACCTATCGGCTTCCCGGCTTCGACAAAGAGTCTTTAAAGAAAAGGAAAAACTGGTTTTAATGAATTCAGAGGGATAAATAGATAAATCTGTTTGGGAGACATCTGAATCATCTACAGCCGAGGTCTCTACAATATATATCGTAGGGGGTCCCTGCTCCATCCCTCCGTCGGTTCGGGGTCCTTGGCCAGAAACACGCCTGACCTACAGGACAATAAAATATCTGTCTCCGGGCCCGTCCTCCATATGCAATTCACAGACATCATTGCAATCAGTGTTGGTCCCTTTTGTTCCTGTAATAACAGTAAATTGCGTCTGCTGTCCCAGTTCTTTGAAGAGAACACTGGTCTTTTGTCAAACAATGTCCCAAAATAAAGCTCGAATAGCAGCTGCCCGTCCTCCCCCCCGGGGTCAACGACGGAGCAGATTCAAGAAACAGATCGAAGGGTTGTTGCAGGCGGCAATCGGATGGAAGATTATGTGAATGAAAACTTTGACCTTTTTTTAAAATAAAATATCTGTGCTGACCTCATCAGGTGTGTCTGATGCTGCTGCTGAAAAGAAACGATGGAGGTTTATTGTGTAATCTTAAAATCTGAGCGACTGTGACTTGATTGATGCGCAAACCCCCCCCAGAAAGAATCTATTATTTATCAGATCCTCCTTTTCTTTCCATCACCGATGGAGGAAAAATAACTCTCCCATCCCCGGTGTCAGAGAGTCAACAAATCAGAGATTAATCTTGGCCGTCTCCTCCTGCTTGAAAACAGATCAGAGGACCTTTCAGATGAGCGGAGGCATGATGGGACTCGAGTGTTTACACGGAGCTGTTGAACACATTTTTATCGTCTCAACTCCCCCCACCAATGACCGACCTGCCTGTCTAACCCGGGAGGGCAGCGGCAATCAGACGGCGCTGATGAGCTGTCAGAGGTATCGGCTGAAACGGATCAGTTAGAAACACAATCACCGGGCGACAGATATGAACTTTTACAGACGTTTCCGTTGCTGCTTTCTCCTCCCGTCTCCTCGGGTGGAATTGACAAGAGTGTACTAGACAGTCTTTAAGATGGAGCTGTGGGCGGTGGTGATGCACAGCTGACAGAACTATTGGCTCAGGCTCAATAAAGATGCACAACATTAGCGATACGAACAGTTCAGACCTGGTTTAGCTCGTCGCTAAAGTAGAGACAAAATAAGAACATCTGACAGTGATCTGTCTCCTGCCAGGATTACTTTCACATCTCCTTATTAGACACTTTGGCCCGGTTTATTATGACAATTAGACATTGTAGCATTAAATATGTGACAGAAAATATGGAAAACCTCTCACCACCTCCGTCAGCATGACAAAGCCGCTCAAAACGTAGAAACGAATTTCCATATCAGAAGTGCAGATTCTTCATAAATAAAACATGGTGGAGCCGCGGGTGTTGGGATGGACCCTGGTTAGTTCCACCGTCTTACATGTTGCTGGAGGGACGTTCTTCTGGAGCGCACCGTCTCCAACACCCACAGGTGGGGAGGAACACAGTTACAGCTGCAGCCCCCCCCGCCACCACGAGTTCATTCCCATGTGGGGAAACACTGCTGCGCCACAGATGATGTGTGCAGAGTGGATTTGAACGCTCCGCTTAAAAGCGCCGGCGGTTTCATAGCTTAGTCTTTCCAACGTCTTCCCACAGAAATGCGTTTCTGTTGCATCTCAGCTACAAAGTCAAACTTTGAGTCAATCTTTGCAGACACCTGCTGCTCGATTGTTCCAGTCGGGGGATGAATTTCTGCTCGTCTTTGTGCTGATGCCGAGAAGAGCAGGTTGAGGGACGTACAGAGAAAGCTACACTCAGGTCCACGGGGCGTCCGCTTCCGTGTTTGCATACAGATTGTTCCTTTTTAAAAACCCATTTTGCGGCATTCATGAATTGGAAAGGAAAGTCAAAGGACTGCATTAGCAGGGAAGTGGATGACGTGTCTTATGGAAATAGGTGCACTCCACTGTTCCGGTCACTTTGTGCCTGTGGAGCGTTCACAAATGCTTTCTGCTGCAGCAATCACTGGTTGCATAAGCATGGAGAAACAAAGGGGCTCCCTCCCGGTGACGTTGATACCCTGGTGGGGGTATCATTCTGATCCTGGCCGCTGCACCTTGATGCACCTGCTGCAGAGCATCGTGCATGTAGACCTCTGCATGGATGCATCATCTACTGTATGTGGCTGCATCCCTGAAGACAACTGCAGATACGGGCGTGAATCTTCTTCATCATTCACTGGAGAACCGGACTTAAACACAACGTAGCTGGCAGGTCAGAGAAACGGTCTGCAGCAGACGAATGAGAAATTAATTCACTATTTTGAAATCTTCCTGCCTGATTGAGGATAATAAATTGAGGTGAGGCGGAGTCCTCTGCTGTATTATCTCGAAGGGGGGGGTGGGGGGCCGCTGCCGTCCATGAAGCTGAGCGGAGGCAAAGTTTCTAAGTTGGAACGGAGTCATTTCAGGTTTCACGCTGCAGTGTGTCGGACTGTCTCATTTGTTTCTGGTGCTCTGCAAACATTAGTCACTCTGAGACGGCGCACAGCGGTGCCTCCTTGTGTCATCGTTCCATGTTTTACTTCCTGTCTGTTGTCCCGCCCTTCGTTATTGATGTCACCTGTGTCTCGTCAGCCAATCAGCGCCCTGCTCCTCCTGTTCTCACCTGTGTCTCGTTACTGTGTTTGTATTTAAGGTCTGAGTTCCCGGCTGTCTCGGTCAGAACCGTCCTGTGTTGTGAGTCGACTCCTTGCTGCTTCAGTAGGAAGTCTGATGTGTTTTGTGCAACTTTTTTGTGAACCCCTCCTCCTCCTCTTCCTCCTCTTCCTCCTCTGTGGCTGTTCATATCTGAATTGCCAAGAGCTTTTCAATTATTGTTTTTTCTCCAGCGTCCGTCTGTTTGTGTTATTCAACTTGTGTCTTCCATCACTACAAAATAATACGTCGCAGATTAATCCGAAGCCGAAGTTCAAAGTGAGATTAAGATAATTTCACTTCCATGGTTTATCAAACTGAGAAATCCCATCTAAGGGCTTTTTTTTTTTCTTTCCCCTTTTAATTAATGTTTGAAAATAAAGTGAAATAAATAGATTTCAGAGCGTCATCGATGACTCAGACGAGGCCGGTTTTTAAGAAGTTCGGGGTCTTAACCAGAAAAGGATGAGAGGAAGATATTAGTGACATCAGCAGCTTGATGGTGAAAGTTATACGAAGCAGTTTGATCCAAACTGTTTCTGACAGTGTCCCTTAGTGGCTGTCAGACAGTGAACCCAACTTCCCAGCTCCTCAAATAGTGGAGCTGTCTACCTCCTCTTGGTTTTTTTACCAGCACTCCTGACACCTTTTGGCTTTCAAATAACTAAATTATTAATCCATCCACTCTAATATAAGATCACACTTGGCTTTGACATCAAAACCTCTCCTTTAGGAGGCAGGTTTGGCTGGTGGATGGATCCACACCACCAGATAACAGGATGTTTTCTCCCCCGTTCTCCTCTGGTGGTCTCGTTGCTCAGTTGTCTCTCAGGTCTTTTGTCTCGATGCTTGACGTGCCCACGCTCGGCCTTGTGCTCGTCCTGTAGAGTAAAAAAGGAAGCTGCCAAATCGATGTGACTCACATTCCTATAAATCCAATATCAAGGCTTCCATCCTCTCTGCGCCCCAAAGAGACTCTGTGTTCCAAAGTTAATGCTCCCAGAGGAAGAACACACGGTCACCTCTTGACATCAAGTAATGAACAAATATCAGCTCTTCCTCACTCCCCTTGAGTCTTTTTGCAGACGTCTGTGTGACCTGCAGCGAGGCTTTTAAATAACTCAAACTCATTCACATTGATATAAGAGACACTTCTTTTTTAATTACTGCACATGTGTTGCAATAAAGTCCACGTAAGTTTGCATCTCACACAGATGCAGCAGGGTGCACGTACACGCCGACGGCAACATTTCAAACCTCCGTTGGTGTTGAAGGTACAGGCCTCCTCTTTGAGACGGGATAAAAGCAGGAAGTTTAAAGCACTCATGTCTGAGTGGAATAACAGATGCAGGTATTTCTTCCTAATTGCTGTCCGCTACTGCTGCAGGGGTTCCGTGATGGTCTGCAGTCCGTCAGACCGCCCGTTTCATCCACCAACGGGACCTGTAACAACCCACCGCAAAGCACAAGTGGGACGTTAAGCTACAAGCAACCAACTGAGGGTTGAACCAGATCCACCTTTAAGTCTACTCTGTGTGTGATTTCTGGCTTCCGAACACGACCTAGATGACTGAAAATCCCCCGCGGACACCCGATCCTGTTTCAGAACTTCTGACAGAAGCGGGATTACACAGAGACAAAACCCCAGTCGGAGGCGGATGTACCTGCAGCGGAGGGCGTCTTTTGAACTTCCTTTTTCTTTTTTTTACACCGATCAGTAACTCACTGACGTGTCGTTTATCTTGCATCCCTCGGCCCAGATAAATTGGAGCAAACGCCTCCATGCACAAATGTATAACATCTGATCCCACACGATATTATCATGCAGCACCGCCTGCACGAGCATGTGCGCTGCTTCCCGAGCGTCTGTATGCAGCGGCTGTCCTGTTGTGGTGGGGAGACGTTTGTGTCACACAGCAGGTGTTAATAATCGTATAACATAATGCATCTGCTTAGCTGCAAGGCTCCGGGGAGGCGAGCGCAAATAACTCACCCGGCTCTGGACGTGTCATGCATTCATCATGCAACATGAGGTGTAAATTCATGTGTGCACATTCGTCTCCATTATTATTTCCTTAAATGCAAATTTATAATCTCTGATAAGAGTCGTCAGTAGGAGGATCGATCCTCGGTCGATGGAGCTGTGGTGTGATGATTAAAGGCAGAGGCGCTACAGTGACATCATCGATCACCAGGAACTAGTGAAGTCGAGCCGTGAGAGGTTTCTATCATCCTAAATGATCAGAAAGCTTCCCAAGGCAGGAGGTGAAAGACTATAGGTGAGCGACACTAATCAATACTTTACTTTAGTCCCAAAACGACTCCCAAAGGCTCTTGTCACCACATCTATCTCGCTCTCTAATTAAAAAGCCTTTCAGCTGCAGGACAAGAACGCCGGAGCCTCACTTTTCCTGCCGCGGTTACATAATATTAAGGGCCGAGCTGCAGCACAAGATGCTCTTAATTAAACTTATCTCAGGACGTTGTGTCGCATCCGCACGGCTGCTTAGTTGGATTACAGAGAGACTTCTTAACTAAAAATGAGAGAAGTTGTTCAGAGACTGAATTTGAATGGAATGAGGTCATTCTTACAGGCGTGAGCGTATCTTTTAAAGTTGTGTGGGATCCATGAATAATTCACTGAAGACTGAAACGTGGATCAGGTACATGTTGCCTAAAGTCTTTGCAGTCCTCCAGCCTTCAGGGTTCTGGGTGATGCATGGAAAGGAGCACAGCAGGTGTCAGACGCAGGGTTCAAGCCAGCTGTTATAGTACGAGACGGCAATATGTTGTGACAACAACACAAGTGCACTCGGCTGTTCGCTATGAAAATTGGCTCCGATCTCACGTGGGCCTGCCTGAGTGGCCGATCCACCCGGTTCAGGTGCCGACAGCCCCGTCACACGGCTCCTGAGTTGTCGGGTGTTACGGCCCACCTCTACCCTTCTACCTGGCTCGGGAGTTACAGCACGTTCAAGCGGCTTCTGCCTTCAGTTTACTTAATGTCGCCAAACAGAGGATCTATTCTGTGCAGCGTGTTAATGCAGATTTCATGTCGTAAACAACACCTGACGGCTACGATTGTTGAGCTTTCACTCTGCATAGCAGGTGCAACTGTGAAGATGTATTAGACATGCATATAGATATTACATGTACTGTCAATATCTGAAATGATATCACAGCCTTTGCCCGTTCATCACGTCGCTTTTTGAAGTGAGAATGTAACGTGTCGGCCCCTCGGCTTTATCTCAGTGTTCACTCTGTGTAATTAACTACAAAGTGCTCCCTGGGTATCTCTAACTTTTGCTCAGCGTGTGTCTTCTACACACTCGCGTTCGTGAAAGGCTTATCATTCATTGCCAGGAGCGCTGGGTGGCAGAGAGGCTTCTATCCCAGACGAAGCAACGCCGCTTTTTTTTTTTTTTTTTTTTTTCGAGATTTGCATTTCACAAACGACGGCGAATGTGTGAGAGACCTCCCGCCACCTTTTGAAGTACCGCTTCCCTGCCAAATTGTAATTGAACACAAATCTTAATAGACGGCGGGAGGGTAATGTCTCACTGCCTCCGCAATCTGCTCTGATAACCAGCCGTGATCTAACACGTTGTTGGTATGTTAATGTACCTGCAAGACGGAACAGGAGGAGGCGTTGGGAGGCGGCTGCACTCTGCTGGGAAACGTCATCAACTCACAGATCCTAATGAAATGATTCAAGAACTGTCTGTAAAGGCAAACAAAGACACTCACTTACCTTAATCTGCACAAGCTCTTACCTTAACCCCAACCAGTACCGATACCACTACTGTAAGAAAAGCACACGTGTCCTGTCATTAAAGAAAACGACCTTGTTTTCCCACAAAAATGTACTTAAAGAAACTTTTCAACAGCTCATAATAATCGTATCTACTACCTGAAAGCCTTCTCGAAGGTCTTTTCCTCCTCTTGTAATCATCTTGCAGCATTTGTCCCTGAAGCTGGTGGAGTACCTGAACATCGTTTATAAGACCTGGAACTAAACACGGCCCAGCAACACTGTTTGATCCTCCCTACTCTTATCTTGATCCTATACTACCTTTTTTAGATTGCATCACCTCGAGTCCCTGCTGTGATTTATTATAGTCTCGGAGGTGCCATGTGTCATTGATCCCGGGCAAATCGGCTTTGTTGTGAAAAAATTCATCCGCACGGATAAAAGCAAAAAGATGCATGTTGCATTGTTGCAGACTGGCAGTGTGCAATGAGTCCGATGTGAGTCATTGTCTTTGTAATTGGGCGAGAGTGCAAATTATTTAGTAGGATCTTGGCTGCAGAGGCTCATCAAACAGCTCAACATGGATTTGGAGAAAAGACACAATCCCGGCTATAGTGAGTCACAAAACTTTAATGATGTTTCTGTGCACTTGCAGCCTTTCGCACACATTGTGCCCCTTGAGCTCCCTCGGTAATTCTACTTAAGTGCAAATTGGGCTTTAGAGAGCCTCGTAAGACCGACTCCAATAAGGAGACTCGATGTGGTTTAGTGACGGCGCCTGTGGATATTTGAGACATTGACTTGTGTACACTCAGAACATTACACAAACAGCATTATAGTACAGATGATAAACTACTGCACGGTCCGATGCAAAATACAATACGATTTCTGACCACTAAATATTCTGTGCAACATCTCCGAACCTGATCCTCGCCTCTCTTGGCCGGGTGCAGAGCCACACACAGAATTCAGGTCAACATCATCTTGGCAAATGATTGTTTTGTGCTAGTTTTTGCAGAACTCTCACTCTCCTTTCTTCCTGCAACTCCACTCACTTTGCCACCTCGTTAGTTGAACCTATACAGAGCTGTTTTCTTATCTTTTTTTATAACAGCATGGTCTTTCAATTTGAGACTTATTGTTCCTCAACCTCAAATAGCCCCCACTTGCTCTTAAAACTGAGTGCTTGCAGTTGGATATATATCATTGCTTGCACATATTTCTCCAGCTTTCAGCCCTTCTCCTCACACTTAAGAGTCAGAGCAAGCGTACAGGATCAGTCTGCTGTATAAACCCTTTAACCAGTTTCCTGGTCCACACTGAGATGTGAACCTAATCTAATGTTGTATAGATATGAAGGACCAAATATGAGCAGACTCTATTTAGTTTGTAAATTCCAGAGATGTTAGATTAATGCCGAAGGTAAATGAAAGCAGTCCTTGTGGAATCAGATCCAAACTTTAATAGAAAGTGAGGAAGAGCTGCCGCCTCTTCTTTCTCATCCACCGTTTGAGAAGTCCTATTGATTGTCAGGAATGATTTCACAGTCACATCGAGTTAATGTCGACTGACTCACAGAGAGTATCGACCTCGTACAGAGAACGCTGCATTCTCACCTGATGGAGTCCGCATGATCTGCATACCAACATCGAGGGGGGGAGATTAGTTCAAGGAGTGTAGGGGGGTCGTTTCTCTGCATTGCATCATGGGCAGGAGTCTAGCGAATTGTTTATGAGTCCGACAGCTGTGACGACTGTAGGTGTTTGTCTCAGCTGCCTCGTGAATCATTCCTAAACATGTCAGCAATACAGGATCAAAGAGGCGGAACAATGTCTGTCTGTTTGTGAGTCTTATAGCGTTACTGTACCTTCATAATCCGAAACATCCCGGGCACGGGGACAGTATTTTCTAGGTTCAGTGATTCATTTTTTTAAACACAAACGGCTCCAGAAAAGATTAAATAAGCATTACCTGAGAGGCGGCAACAGCCTCCAGGTGTAATCCACGAAGTTCACGCTGAGTTGGAGAAGTTTTCCTGCGGTCGGAGGTTTCGTCGAGCGAAAAGGATAAAAGGTTCTGACTATCACAAACGCTTCATCACAGCCTCGTGAGGATTAAAGCAGGAATGAAAGGTCGCGGCAAACCTTTGCTCCACACCCACCTGACGCAGGCGTTACCTAAATGTCACAGCCCGAGGGAAGGTAAGGTTTGTATTGCATCACAACTTCAAGGAATATGGATACAGGTCAATGTGTTAATTGCATCAGCAGACGACGCATGAATTGATTTAGATTATATATACATATATATTACATATATAATATGCTTCGCTCCACTGCTCACATTAAACCCACCTTCCACATGATTGATGTACCGTGCGAAGGGCACCTGCCTACGATGCCGCTGTTGCAAAAGGTAAATGAAACAGTTTGTTTGGTGCTTGGGGAAGCTGCTTGTCAGTTGACGGAGGGACTCAGAAGCCGCCTTCGGGTGTAGCATATTGTTGGAAGTTCATTCACGATATCAAGTTAACATCTAAGAAGTTAGCACTGTTGTAATAAGAAATACTGGATGCAATGCTGTGTCCTACTGCAACAATACATATATACAGTATATATGTATTATTGTTAAGGCATGTACATTTTGCAGAAAGCAACCTCACGACTTAGGTTTGTTGTGCAGTGTTGACCTCTGTACTAGAGGTTAACTAGCTCGGGGGCTAACGTGCTAGTTGTTTAATCTCCAATGGTAATCTTTGGGTGGAGTGTGCATTTAAATAGACATACAGCTATAGTTTAAATGCGACCACGGGAGAGCTCCTGCTGTTTCATTGCAATCAACGACATCATCTACAACTGTTCATATCAGGTGAGAGACACTTCTGTTGACGTCGCTAATTAACAAGAACGACCTGAGCCGAGACACCCGGCGCGCCGTCGGGCCTGTTGTCCGACAAACGACTGAACTACGTCAAGTTGATTCTGATGATGTTTGAGGTTTTAATTATTTTTTTCTTTTGCAGGAGATAATAACGGCTGGCCACATCTGTTCGACAAGTATTTCGGAATGCCGAGCCATAACGCCGGGACCAAGTCCATCGTGTGCTGTGAGTACTAATGTGCTGCGTACTCGCGTGTACTTGTCTTTCTGTAGCGAGCAATAATAAGTATCATCGATCAACGTGTTGCTGTTGTGCTGCGGTGCGTCATTAATGAAGCCGGGTCAGCATAACAACTGTAGATAATAACTTGACCTCCGCTCTGTCTGCAGCAGGTGTCTCCGCTCTTTGAACAGCATTTTTACTTCAGGGACAGACGCTCTGGTCCATCATATTCTCCACACAGCTCCGGTCTTTCACACTTTCAGCATGTGACAGAATTGATTTAGGTGTCCTCTGATGTCGTCCCTCCTCACTCCGTCTCCCCAGTGCTTGGTGTCGTTCCTGAGCTCTGCAAGTGCCAAGACCTGGAGCTGGACTGCGATGGGGCGCAGCTCCAAGACGTCCCAGTGGTGGCTACCAATGTCACCAAGATGTGAGTGGAACATAACCCCCTTATTTAGTTCACTTTCTTGTCTTAGATTTTACTCCATTTGTGTGGGTAAAGGTATCTGAAAGGGACAGTGTCACTGAGAGAGATGACATCAATGGCAGCCGAGACAAGATCACACTTTTCTGCATGACGGAAAAATGTGTTTGCAGACTTTTTGAGCGAGCAGGCTGAAGGCGGATATCACTCACGGCAGAAGGAGGAACGCTTTCAGGCTGGCTTACTTTTAAAACGGGAAGATGATTCATTACCATCCGCTGAAAAACTGTCAGAACCCAGGAGCCACTGAAGTCCAGAGAAGATGTGCGTCATGTTTTAAAGATGTTTGAAGCAACCTACTTGACAAGTACCTTGAAAAAACATATTCACAAGGAGAATCGGTGATGAAGTCAAAGGGGGGAGACTCGTTTGATCTGTTTCCTGTTTACTTACTGCCCTTTTTTATGAAGTAAATTATTCACACCGAGCAGGATTGGCTCGCCCGGTCCGTTTGCAATCAGTTCCTCCCAGATGTCAGTTGAATTGACTTGTTTGGTTGTGTTGCTTTAACGTGAAACGCCGCTGAAACAGTTGTTTTTATTTAATCACTTACTTTAGAAAAAATGTAGTTATCCACCTGCTTTATATTATTTGATCTACCTTTACTTTAAGTATTTATCATGCAACCAGATGTTATCAAGATGCAGGTGAAACAGTATAACGAATATTCTTCATCCTGCTGCAGCATTAGTGGGTTCGGAATATAAACTGAAAGGTGACGAGGTCATTCAGATCCTCAGTCTTTAGAAATCCATTAATTGCTTCAACTTGATCCTCTGAAGGTTGAAACAGTCACAATGAGTGTCGTGTGCACGGTGTGAACCTCGTTCTGTATTCTGATTCGGTGCGTCCTCCCACCAGGTCCCTGCAGAGGAACCAGCTGCAGAAACTGCAAGCAAACTCGTTCTCCCAGTACAAGAGTCTGCAGAAACTGTGAGTTTGCCGTGAACTGTGGAAGGCACGCAAGAATGAATAGACCTTTGGGTCGCGGAGATATATATATATATATATATAGTGAGGCGTCTTTCAACTCTGAAAAGAAGCGATTCATCTCTTCTGCAAACTGATCCATACATGCACATGTCCCCTGACTCGTGTTCCAACATCGCACCGAGTGTGCCGGCAGGATAATAGGTCTGATATGGCGATGTCAGGCTGTCAGCGACCAGTCGGCGCTGCTCTGCAGGTTTGAATGGACTGAAAGCCTTCCCGAGCGATTCACACACTAATTGAAATCTCAGTGAATGCACAAAGATTTCCAATACTGTATAATTTTTTCTCTTTGTTATTCATGTAAACACAGTTGTTTTTGTCATGTGCCCAATTAATGAGCAGGCTCAAGTGTTTCTCTGCTGTCATTGTCCCTTCATTCCTACAGTGATGTGTGTTATTATGCAGATATCTCCAGCACAACAGAATTCAAGACGTGAGTCCCGATGCTTTCAGAGGGCTGTATAATCTAACGAGGCTGTAAGTTTCTTCAAAGTTGTCCGGTGTTTGTAACATTTGGTGGATAAACAGACCCTTGCATGAGCTGTACTTTATGTAAATACCATCAATGTATGAAGAGAGATGAGACGCCATGAGAGCTCAACAAAAGATCGCCCCCTGGTGGCTGCTTGTAGTTAGGTCATAGATTCCGCCCTTGTGTATTTCATGTTCAAACCCATCTTTGTCCTCTTAGATATCTGAGCGACAACAACATATCTGTGCTGATGCCGGGAGTGTTTAAGGACCTGCACAAGCTCGAGTGGTTGTATGTATATTTTGTATATTGCAAAATGATGAAGTACAACTGCTGCATGCAAAGTAATTTACTTTCTGGTAATATGAGTCTGTCAGGCAGTCTTGTGCTGTTTATTTGTGTTCCTGCGTGCAGGCTATACATCACCCGCATGTCTGCTTATTTTCAATCAATGCTCTGCACCCTCCTGCTCTTTCATGGCTGAAACCTTTCTGGACCTGCTGGATCTGCTTCTTGTAGTCAGTAGCTTCTCTCTGAGGTCAGAGGTGTTTTCGTCTCTCCTCTGAAGGTCAAGGCCGAGGCGCTTCACTTTCTCAGAGTCCTGCCTTGCATCTTCCTTCAGCCTGCTGGTCTCCTCTGCTTTCTTGTCAAGCTCTCCATCCTTCTGAGCGATGGCCTCATCCCACCACTGCCACCAAATGTTAAAGAGTAGATCCTTCTTCCACAAAAGTCAAAGAGTCGCAGTGTTTCCAATGCATGAATTACTTTATTTACCAGTGCAGACAGACATCAGACAACACGGCAGCATCCTGGCTCTCCCCAACTGAACCAACCCCGGATCTACTCTGGGGCCCATTATAACCACTAAGCCCCACCCCCTTTGGAACATACCAAGTTCACCACCATACCACACCGTCACCCCTAACTGGCTGTAAATGGTATCAGCTACGACCCTTAAGCTCCCCAGCCCTCCACCTTCCGGTACACACATTTATATTTAGGTAAACCATAAACACACAAAAATACCCACAAACTGCCAATTACCACATGGGCCATCCAGATGTGGAACACACCCATCTGCTAATCCCAGATAGCCAACACCTGTCTTTCCCAGCCCTGTGTGCACTGCAGAAAACCCCGCCCCACTCTGACGGCTGTGTTTGGCATCACCCAGGGAGACTGAGATGTTAGGGATAGGAGAATGTGTATTTTATACGCAGGTTGTGACGGCATCTCCGTCACAGCGATTCAGCCTGAAACCGTGTTGTGTTCTTGTTGCAGGATCTTAGAAAACAACAACATCCATCAAATATCCTCCATGACCTTCTCAGGGCTGAACACACTCCTCTTACTGTGAGTTTGTATCTACTCTCTCCTACAACACCTTTTGCTCTGTTTTACTTTGCTATGATGTCTTCTGAAATCTTTGAAATCCCTGTAGACCTTCTTGTTTTTATCTGTTTACACCGACTGGTCAGAGGAACGTACACTGCACCTTTCATACATTCATACACCTGTCTCGCCGATTGACAGGGTGTTGTTCAACAACTCTGTGACAAAGCTGGAAGACGTCTGTCGGGAGATGCCGAGATTGAACTGGCTGTAAGTAGGATGGCAGGTCCTTTTTTCTTGTCGCATGAGTGACATGTCTTGTGATGAGGTTATTCTGTTTGTGTGCTGCGTGTGTTTCGTCCTGATTTGCAGCGATCTGGAGGGAAATCTTATTGAAACCATTGGAAATGTGTCATTCCGCTCCTGCAGTATGCTCACTGTTCTGTAAGTATGAATTCACCAAAATAGAAGGCATTAAATCCGTTCTTACAATAGCACTCTGATTGCTGGTGTTTGTATTCATTGACTTTCTGCAGGGTTCTTCAGCGGAACAGAATCAGCCATATACATGAACAGGCTTTCTCCGTCCTCCAGAAGCTGGGAGAGCTGTAAGTATCCGCTATGATTATGCACATCACATCTCTTTTTGGCACTCTCACAGAGCCACAGTATAGCTAATGTGATGTTGACCATCATGGACGCTGGTCATAATAGCTGGTTGGGAGTAAAATATGTATATAATCACACTTAATAGATGCTGCGGAACATTCATGATTTCTGTATGAATTCGAATGCCCAGCAACATTTTATATCATTTCTACAACATTGTACACGACAACAGAAAGCAGACTTGTACACCAACATGAAAACCCAGTCATGCATCTTCAATGTTGTACCTGCACAGCTGCAAGAAATTCATTGAAAACACTTTTACCTGCCGAGCACATGTGAGGTGTGTAAAATTCCAGTCACTAATATCTGTGATTCTTCGTGTCGAGTGTTTTGCATCCTGCTCGGCATTAGACGCACTTCATACTCAAACATCATACGATTTACAAATGATGTTTTATCCAGTTTTTACCCTATATCGTAATCGCTAATTTTTTTTTTTTGCCTTGCAGTAGCAGCATCTTGCCAATGGGGGTGCTGCAGACACCTCAGCAGGGTTTTAATGACTGGCAATTTAATGTGTGCTTGGTTGGTAAATTTGTTTTCAATGCATGCATTACATCCCCTCCTCCGCCACTGCTGTAGCTTCACTCAAGGTAGGATGAATGCTGCAACCATCCACCAGGGGGCTTTTTTTCCATTCAACTTGTGGGGAGCCCTCATGGTGCCCGTCCCAGGGTCCTGCCCAGCTGTAAATCCATAGCTGCATGGAACAACTGACAACATTCAGAGAAGAGAATATAATGATGGTGCATCAACAATTTGGGCTTCGTTGAACAAACACACTTTGTGAATGATGACTGTCATTCTGAGCCTGATGATGGGTGCTCATACAGTAAACATGAATCTGCTCCTTTCATTTCATGCAGCAAAATTCCTACAAGAGCAGTGCTGAGCATTCGGTTGTCATTGCTTTTGTCTTTGTGATGTGCCTCAGTGGACTCAGCTCCTCTTCAATACTTCTGTGGTCTTTGCAAAATTCTTTGCAAACCGTTAAAGGCTTGAAAGGTTCTTCTTCTTTGAAGATTCTCCGGACATTTGTGCTTTAGCCCTCTTTGTCTCAGTGGAAGTCTCGAGGACAAACGCTTCAGGGAGGTCAGTCTATTATAAAAAAAAGAAGTCTCCTCATCAGTACACATCCCGTTCACCCTTAACTCTAGAGATGAGGGACTGCAGTACAGCCACAACATGTCGCGGGAGACATGTGAGCCATGCATGCAGCTATGATCACTAATTCTCAATGCAGCAAGTGAACGCAAGATCGATGAAAATAAAGGACGTTTTAAAAAAGGTGATTAGACTTCACAGAGGCTGAATTCAATGCAGGGATGCTTTTCATGCAAGGTTTGTACTGCACAGTGAATGAGTGCACGAGGCCGCTTTTTCTTTAAAGCTATGTATGCACCCGCCACATCCAGCAGTGGGTATCACAGGGTCTGTGTGGGTAACCAGTGTGGATTTCTTCTTGCGGCACAGGGATGTTTCCAACAACAGACTGGTGGCGATCCCTGCAAATCTCTTTGTGTTACTCGGGGATTTGCTCCAACTGTGAGTTATATTTCCGCAAATACACTCGGATATCCAGCTCTGTATGCACTCCCATGAAGATAAATCTTTTAATGCTGTCGGGGGGAAAGCAATAGATGCATTGTTGAATTTGCTAAGAACTGACTAATAAAATGTTTGGCTGCATTTTAATTACGTCGACTTGTGCGCTAAGATGAGTTTCTGAGCTGCAACGCTACAATACCTCGTAAGTTACCGAGGGTACACAACAGGATGTCGTGCAAAAGCAATATTGCCACGTATTTGAGAGGTTCAGCAGAAGGTGACATATGACACAAAGTATGAATGTATGGGAGTTGATATAACCTATATCAATGCTATCAATGCTGCATCTACTAGCGCTCCATGATACTCTCAGCATGCTAAGAAGAAAGTGGACGATAATTGTATATTATTAACATGTTTTTACGTTGATTGATCCACCAGGAACATATCGTACAATCCCATTGTGGAGCTCCAAGCTGACCACTTTGACAAGCTGCACAAGCTGAAATCACTGTAAGCACACACGCCGGCTTCCCTTCTTTGAACACGCCGTTGCAATCAAGAAAGCATTCGTCTTGCGTAGTGTTGACAAAGCACTGTGAAGGATCTCGTCTGCGGGGTTACAGAAGAGCAGCAAACATGTAGGCGCAGTGGTTGCTGGACCTTGACAAGCTAGAGGAGTCATTATTCTGTGCATTGAAATGTATGACAGTCACAACATTGAGCCGCGTGATGCTCTTTTCTTTTGTTCTTCTTTATGCTCATACAATTTCCTTGAGCAGTTCTCTGAAAGACTTGTAGTGTCGAACACCATCAAACTGTGATGATCCGATGAAGGTCTGTTTTAAATTTTCCAGGAGCATCGAGGGGATAGAAATTGACAACATCCAACGACGGATGTTTGAGCCTTTGAAACACTTGACTCATATGTAAGTACTGTATTGTCGTCCGGGGGTGTGGAGGGGTAAAACTAACACTGGGCCTTGTTGCCGGGACACTATTGTTCAATCTCCTGTTGCTAGGCGAGTGTTATTGAGTGAGATTCTTGATTGAACA
The DNA here is from genome assembly GCA_901007825.1 of Macroramphosus scolopax. NCBI lineage: Eukaryota > Metazoa > Chordata > Actinopteri > Syngnathiformes > Centriscidae > Macroramphosus > Macroramphosus scolopax. The sequence goes on from CAAKHC010011005.1 coordinate 21,932, forward strand.
ATGCAACAACGTTACAATGGATTCTGGGCGCACACGCTTATACTCCTTATCGAGACCGTCAGACTTCTCCCCCGACTGGGAGGTGATTAAATCGGGCTCAGTGTAATCCAGATACACCGTAGATGGACGCAACAAATAAATGCCTTTTAAGCCTCGGGTACGATCGCAAGGACGATCTTTTTGGAGGATTTTACTCTTATTCTAGTCCAATACTGCGTATAGAGACCTTGGCATGCGAGATACCCATATGAGTAATTCAAGCGCACTGAGCCTTTACTTTTCGTAGAATGGAAGCAGGGTCACATGACCCAATGTTGCAAAACAAACATGCCATTTCAATCATTTTTCGGCTTTGAGATATCAAAACTTTGTCACTATAAATAAACCTCTCTCTGTCTTAATTAACACCCTCCTTCTCACAGCTACTTCAAGAAGTTCCAGTACTGCGGCTACGCTCCTCACGTGCGCAGCTGCAAGCCCAACACCGACGGCATCTCGTCCTTCGAGGACCTGCTGGCCAACATCGTGCTCAGGGTCTTCGTCTGGGTGGTGTCCGCCACCACCTGCTTCGGCAACATCTTCGTCATCTGCATGCGCTCGTACATCCGCTCCGAGAACAAACTCCACGCCATGTGCATCATCTCCCTCTGCTGTAAGTCACATTCTACTGAAAGATGTAGTCCATCCCGTTTTCTGGACATCAGCCTTCCTCCTGGTCGTTGCATTTACGTTCTTCTGACAAT
>CAAKHC010011010.1:0-10392 GCA_901007825.1 Macroramphosus scolopax
GGTCGGACGACACCTTCCCTTGAACTTTCTGATTACACCTTTAAATTTGACTTAATCCTATAAAAAAAACCTGCCAAAGCACCCTCGGGGGCCTCTGTGGTTCTGTGACAGCAGGTGCCAGGATGACACTTACAAGGTGAAACAATACCAGTCGGACGCTGTCACGGCGGGAAACAACTCAACCCTTCATCAAGTGCGAGGATAAATCTACTTGATGACACTCGCCGATGATGATGGCGGCGTCGGGCTTCCTCCAACCTCTTGATGGGAAAAGTGGCACGTGAGATCTGCTCAGTCGACCGTCACCGCCCTCCTCATCCTCCTCATCCTCCCACTCCAGTCCCCTTCTATTATTTCACAACGGCAACAAATTAAGCAGGAAAAAAAGGAAGTCTGACGCCGTCGTCGGGAAACGTGAACACCTCCAAAAAAAAGGGCTGCGTTCACACTCCGGGGCGTTTGATGATGAAGATGCGGCTCCCAGGCGACGGGCGTCGACAGCTTCAATGCCGCGTTTTAATACTGAGCTGTCAGCGCACGTGGTGGGTATCACCCCCGGACGCGGTGTACGACATATGGACCAAGGTGGCACTTTGCACCGCGGTTCACCGCCCGCCGCACACACTCATGAATTATGGAATTCGGCACGAATATGCAAATGCGGGCATTAGCCTAGTTCTGCCCCCGTACTGTAAGTTACAGCGACTTATCTATTATGGATGAAGTGAGAATTGGAGTGAAGAGGTCCTGGCAGTTATTTCCGCGGCCGTTTCCTCTGTTGTTCGCTTTCACATCACGGAGGAGCATAAATAGCACGGTAGGTAGCTCCAAAACGTTAGCTTTCTTCCGCTCCTCGGGACAGACTCGGTACAATTAGAGCCTGCTTCCACGCTCAATTGCCAAGCTACTTAAAATAACAATGGCATCCACAGGATTTGAAAGCCTGGAAGATACGTAGGGAATAAGCATGAAGTTGTTTCTAATCCTCTAATTTCCCCCCACTAGGCTGATATGAAATGCTTGTCTGATCAGTAATCAGTCCACGGGAGAGGCAGACGGGGGGTCGGGCCAACTCGACAGGCACACACACAGAAATCAGCCTCGGTATGACATTAACATCACAATGCGGGATGAGGGATCGTACTCGGATGAATCATGTTGGTGTAAATATTCAACGTCGAGAAGGCAGCGGAATCGAGGAGCCCGCTAGGTCAAATGGTTTTGAAATCATCCACGTTCTGCTCAGACTGAAAGCATAATGAAGTGAGCCCTGCAGTTTGGAGACGAACAAGCGCTCATTAGCTCTGATCAAAGTCAATCATCCGGCAGTTCCCTCGCACTCTGGGCCAGATGTACAAACGTCGGAGAGCAGAGAGCGGCGGCGGCGGCGGCGGCTCGGCCGGTCCGCGGGAAAGCAGCGGCCTGTCGTCCTGTTATGTAACACATGTACAGAACCTACAGCTGATCACGTACGCAGCACGTGTCACCGAGCCCTCGACAACGTTAACTGAACAGAATCATCTTTCATGGGCGCAACTGGATAAAATCACGGGAACGACGACAGACACGGAAAAGGTCAGTTGAGCTATCAGGAAATATATATACATGCATATATACATGCTAATAAGGTGTCGTCAAACAGAGAGGCGGTACGGAGCACGGCAGTTAAACGGAAGCACTGCTCGTACGGCTTTCGAGCAGACAAACTCAACAGCAAGACGTTAAAAAGTAACAAAAAGAAGGTTGCTGTTAAAGCTGCTGCGCAGGACTCTGCTTCCCCGCACACCTGGACGACACCTGCTTCAAGAGGAGCTGAAACGACGCCACGAAACAGATGATTTTCATACGTACAAGATCATCTAACCAGTCTCTCCTCCGATATTTTTGCACAAAATTACCACTTTTTTTATGCATGAGTAGGAAAAGCTTCATTCCATCGTGACGAGGTCGCACACAGCCGATTAAAATACTTAAAGCATAAATAAAAAACAAACGGTTTGCACACTGTAGCTCCCGTATGCACATTGATTTTCTTGCACATACCATGTCATGTTTTCAGTCCCACTTAGCGACAACATGACACCGAAACGGACTCTGACATGTCGGTACGTCTGCCTCTCGGCGCTGGAGTTTACCCGCATTGTACAACAAGTTAGCGTTAGCCGTCCTTCTTCCATTGACCTTAAAACTCACAGGAACAAACTCCTGTAAACTCAGAGCTTTCTGTGTTTCTTCAGCCGTTTGAATGATAATATTCAAAGAGCAACGTCGGATGTAGTCAGATGATAGGTGGCGCTAAAAGCAACGTGTTTCCCCCGAGCGGGTCGACCGACTGTGTGGCTGCTTCGACCTCCTGGACACTGGACCAGTCAAACTACCAGAAACACGGCCCCTTGGGGAGCTCTGATCCAGGGGGGGGCGCTATCGAGTCACGCCAGCAAATCAAACTCAAACTTTAATATAATTGGTGTTTCAAGTCTGAGATCAAGGTACAAAAGTTAAAACAAACACCAAGGCAAAAACTGCATTTTGATTTCAGTTCAGCTTTAACTCCGAAATGAAAGCCTTGAGATTGCCTTGCACACATAATACGGCACAGAACTGCTGGTCCTTCGTGATAACTCTTTTATCTCCGGGGGGGAAAGAAACCGACCAACCAACCCGTCCCGACGACGAACAGAAGAAACTCCGGAATTCATTTACATGTTTAACAAATATCCATGTGAGAGTGTTCAACTCTTTAATTCAACAAACACGGCCTCATCAAATATTCATTCCACGCTTGTTATTTTCTATTGCTCTTGATTAGAAAAACTTGTGGAAAGGCAAAGGCACTTTTGTCTTGTTGTTCTTCATCCCACCCCCTTCTTCGCTCAAGTGGAGCCAACTGGATAAACTCCATCAAGAAAACCTACAGGAAAATGTGCAGAAGGAAGAGTTTCTCCACACACCTCCTCCTCCTCCTCTTCCTCCCACATCAAACCCTCCTCATGTTATGGAGGCGCATGCAGCCGACCCGGCGTATTCACACAGTCGTACATCACCCCGACACCTTGACTTTTCTGTGGGGGATTTAGAAATCATGAAACCTCCCTGAACCTGCCGTCGTCTTTACAACCGGCCTCATAAACACCGACTGTCAGGAGGATCCCACACACACCGTCAGCGCTCCGCCGGCTCCCCAGCATCACTTCTGCTTCCACGTTCGGCTCCGGGACAGTGAAAGCAAACAAAATATCCGTCCCGACAGATAAACAGGCGCCCTATTCATGTGGCTCACTGGGGTATGAAAATAACGAGGGCGACCCCCTCTTTCATATCAACCCTTCGACGTCAGTCAGCTTCTGAAAGATTGAAGTTGTCACTACAGGAATGTGTTGGATTCTTTTAATGCATCTTCCTCTTCGATCAATGCAAAGCGTGTTCACTTACAGTGCATGTGTGTGCTCTGCTCGAGTTGATAGCACCAGTCACTTCAACCGTTTAAATTATAACCTTTAGCCTGCAGGATCGTCATGAAAGCCACTGCCACTCTGACGGGCAGTAGACCCTCATGCGTCCTCCAGCCAGGGAACATTGCTCGCTGCTACCTATAAAGACGAGAGAACAATGAAGCCGGCAATTACAGCCCACTTTGAACGCGGGGAAAAGGCTCGCTGGAAAGCACTGTTTCAATTCCTTTCAGTTCCAATGCCTTTGAGAGATCCTGCAGCTCGGAGCACCGGCGCGGATACTTTTACACCCACATGCTCATAATTAAAGGTGGATTGCACAGTCTGTGGCACTTTGCAACCTGTGACGTTACCGTTGGAATTTCAATAGCAGGTCTGGTGCCGGATATAGAAGATGTGCTGTTGAGGGGGCAGCGAGGCTGCAGCGAGGCTGCATTCCAACAAGAACATAAGGAGAGTGGTAATTACCATCAATGTGTCAAATCTACATTGACTCCGCATGCTTCAACTTCCATCCACCAGCCTCCACTGATAGAGCCGCTTCAACTAATGTCTGTTTAAACTTCTTTGCAATTTGATTTAAACACCCTCAGCAAACTTTTAATGCAAAAACAAGTGTTAAGGTAAAGTTGATTTTCTATGCCACGCCCCTCAAGATTTGCCAAGGACAGTTCCCAGGAGAGCTTATAAAGCTAATTAATTGGATGTAGCATTTTAATTAGTTTAATCAATACTGTGCACAGAGGAGCTGCGAGGAGAAGACGAGGTAACACATGTCGCATGAATGAGTAATGACCAGAAATATCAGACTCAGCTCGCCGAGCGGCGCCGGATTTCTTGTAGCTTCACATCCTAATTGATAAAAGGAATCGGCCGCGGATTCAGAAGCATAAAGACGTCCGTTCGTCAGACGGAGGAGATTGAAGTGAGGAAGAGGAGCGTGTGTGAAGCACCTCTGCGTCGTCCAAACAAACGGCGTCGCTCACACAGACAAAGTAGAAGGAAATCTTTGGAGAAAAATCTGGTTACCTCGCAGGGGGGGTTCGGTGAGGATGTCAGCGCGCCTCTCGGGTTCGGGTTGATCTCAGGAGCGGCTGACGATGATGGAGGAGGATGATGCCGAACCAAGGAGCGCACTTTTGCGCACCGCCGGTCCACATAAAAAAAAAGGAAAGCGTCCGTGTCTCCTCTCTCATCACTGATTCATTTGAAATCTGGCACCAAGGGGGGGAGAACGGACTCCTTGTTTATTCAAAGTGGATAACTCGGCTCCGGCAGCCCAGCCTGTGTGAGCAGACACACAGAGTTGTGCCCAAGCTGCTGCTTTGCGTAGCAGACTGGAGGGAGCTGGGAGGAGCCGTCTGCCGTCAGATGATCAGGGCAAGGTGCTCTCCTCACTGAGACTCTGCTATCCCTCTAGCCTTAGCAGAGCTGCAGCTCACACTTAAACACAGCCACCCCCATGCAAGGTTTGACTTCTCCTTCCATGCATTGTACCTGCAGGGCTATAATTGTGGCGGAGAGGTGACATCAGTGGTCAGGTGGTGCCTATTTATTATCCCAGCTGCAGACACGAGCCATCGGATGGGGGCTGTGTTATTATATGATGTGGTAAGTACACCAAATAACAGGCTGTTCAAATATTTGTGTTCCATGTTGATGAAAAACAGACATACGGTGACGTGCAGGGACGCTTCAAACACACAGACACTGTGTACTGTAGCAATAAAAAGACATAAAATCTCTACTTATCACAGTACATTATCGTAGCAATAACACACACTCCCACTGAATTAGAGGGGGGGGGGCGCTACTACATTTGCATGTCCTGTAGGAATATATGAAAGTGAGAAAATTCTGATTGGAAATGTTTGTTGCAGATATCACAGCATGATACGCTTGTCTACTGATTGATTTTTTTAATGAAGTGGAAGCATGCTGTATTCTTTCACTATGTCAAACCTGCAGTAATTAACATAACATTAGTCACTCTCTCTCCCCCTTTGGTAACGTCCGCTTGAGTTTCCGCTCTAACAGAGTCGTCATGTCACAGGTGGGACCGACTGTCTGAGGAAGACAAAGCTCTTTCACAAAGCGAAGGGTCGGATATGCCTGCGAGGGACATGTGATGTCTCTAACACACCCGTCAGCCGCACTGACCAACTTCCTGCGTGAGGACTCTCTCAGAATATAGACGGGTGTCTAAAATGTGAGAGCCAAAGTGAGGGCAAGCGATGGGCCCATGTATATTTCAACAGCCCCGTCCAACCTCCGAGCGAGGGGGGGGGAGAAAGACACAGATCATGTTTGATTGCTTAAAAATGTATGGTGTTTGTAGGACAAAAGACGGGAGCTGCATACAGATCGTAGTGCAGAGAAACGGGGACACTGAACAAGTCCCAGCCTTGTCAGCACCAGTCAAGCTTACACAGGCATCCACAGATGAAAAAAAAAAACGTCATTTTTAGCTCTAATTGGGCACAAAAGAAGCACTTCCCAGTGATGGGGGAACAGTTTGGGGAGTGGAAACGAAAATTCTGTCCTTCTTAATAAAAGATGTTGCTGCGCGAGATATAAAATGTTAGTAAATGAGATATTGAGGACTCCAAGGGTTTCTGACCCTACTCGGAGGGGAACTGGGGTGTAAGTAATGGGAATAATTGCAGGCTGTACTTTGCAGTGTGCGGATGTATTTGATAATTTATCAGGCGCCAGCGGCAGTGATGACCTACAGCACCCGGCCTGGAAGACACCTGGAGTCTCCGAGTGAACGTGTCCCGCTGACTCGATGATATGTTGATAGATAGAGGCGATATTTCAAAAATCATGCCTTTAATGTTCACATCGAATCAGCTTTTAATCTGCAGTGCAAGCAGATATACGTTAACATGCGATTTTTATACCTTAATTATCCACTTCAATGATAATCAGATGCTTTTTGACACACAGGAATTAATTTGCTGACCCCCCCGCATGCATCGACTCACTTGCCAGTGCAGCTGTCTTTAGTGTTGTGTGTCATTACTTCCCGATGAATCTGCTTCCTGGGCGCCTTGCGAGCGGAATGCTGCACCGGAGCTGTTCAGACTTGTCCCGTCCTGGCCTGCAAACGCTCTCCTGCTGATGAAATTTTCATTAAGCAGATGAAGCTGAGCGTTGTTTTCGGAGCACCCCCAGCGAGTTGCATCAGCTTGTACTGATAAAGTTCTATCAAAAAAACCCACAAAGAAGGTTTGATGTCCTGATAGCTGTGGGAACCTGTTCCGATTGAGGCGGATCCTCCTGAATGTACGCTGGGAGCTTCAGGAGGGAGGAGCAGCCGTGTCTCTCTTCCTTCAGAGCATGTTATTGTCCTTCATCTGTCAATACAATGATGCCTCGCTGTGGAGGAGACAAAAGGGGGACGCAGACGAAATGCCTAATGGGAGTTTATTTTGCAATGTCTTATGTGAACTACAGAATGGTGACATTTTAAAAACAGTGGTTTCTGTCCAGGGGGGCTGAGGAGTAATGTGGTTACTCCAAAGGGATTCCACCATCCCTGTCGCCTCTTCATGTGCTTCCCAGTACAGTGTGTGCGGATCCAAACATGTGGAGGTGACATCATATTTGGCACAAAGACGGTGATGACATATGACCTCATCTCCTTCGCATCGCCTCAGAGGAGCTGAGATATTTCACTGTGGGAGTAAAAACAGTGAAATGTTCCTGTCGCTACTGTGGCGTATGTCTCATGTTTATTTAAACGTATGGAAATCCGCAGAGGCTCTCGGTTAACACTGAGCCTATTTGATATTTCCCGCTGCATTTCATGTCAATAAACGACAGGACTGCTAATCCACATTAATGCACGTTTCCACACTGGGAAACTTTGGAGACGCCGACGACGTCACTCCACAAGAAGAAATGATGTTCTCTGATTCCAGTTCATTAAACCAGAAACTTTCCTCGTTTGTTTTACTTCCATCATTTTCTCTCCTTCGTCCTCCGACCTCTGTATATTGGTGAAGTGGAACATCTGAGACAAACAGCTGATTGATCGGTGGAGCCGGAACCAGAACCGGCAATGAGCTGAGGAACACAGTAAACAGATTAGAGGGGAACTGAACTGTCAGGTCACTACGAGCGACATGTTGCATCACTCAGACATTAACAACAGCGGTTAGAGCGGCGTCAGATCAGATGATTCCAACGTTTTCCAGGCTAAGAACTGTAATAACTGTAAACCGAAAAAAAGAGATTTTTCATTCAGATGACTCACAGCTCGATTACACTTCTGTAGGACTCCAGCTCTCGACCTGATTCTCACTAGGATTCTCTGTGAGAGGAAAAGCCAACAATTCAGGTCTTTCACTGTTATTGTTTGCTGCCACTCGCTGCGAGTGAAGAGGAAAAACCTGCGAGCGGGAGGAGTGAGGTGACGGGATGAGGCTGCACCGCCGGCTCCTCGCATGACAATGACATTCTTTATATTCCTAGAGGACGAAATCAAGTGATGTGACCCCCCACTCTCTGCTCATTGACCCACTGCTGACGATTCAAAATGCAGAGCACTCCGGTTATCCTGTGAGCGAAGGAAAATCACGGACGGGAGTCAAGTGCTGACCTTTGAGGTGTGTTTGAAGCCATCTCTGTCACGTCGGGGCTGAAGAGGCATCAGAATGGATTAGAAGCCAGTCAGGTTGACATGTATTGGATATTCGATTTGAAGTGTTTAGTACACTTATAGAAATAGTTGGGCATTTCGTGAAAAAGACTTTCTTGCTGAGAATTCAATGCATGTGGATCAATGGCAAACAGGAAGCTGCAGCCTGCCACCCGTTAGCTTAGCTTAGCATGAAGAAAGGATGCAGTTTGCACACGAACCCACATGAAACCACTAGTAGTTGCACTTTGTTTTGTATCATGTTCTGCTGGTAGACTAATGCCAACCAACTAACTTCATACTGACTGCACAGAGAAGTGCATCATCATCCTCTCATATGCTTTTTACTACAAATCCAAATAAATCCACGGTCGCGAAACCAGGTTGATCTCATGTTTGCACGTTCCTTTCGTACAGTGCATCTCAGTGCAAAAGACATCCGAGACAAAGCTCGGATTTAGAAAATGACAAAAACATCTGCTTTCAAATGATTCACTCCACAGCGGGGAATAAAGACTTTCCGACACGTTTGCTCTCCGTCCACCGCTGCGAGTCATACGAGCTAATTTGGAGCAGGTGATGTGGGGAAGTTATAATTGTGTTTTTGTTCGCACATTCAGAGCTGACAATGTACCACCTGCCACAGTGTGAAGCACGTGTGGATGATGTCCTGCCTGTACTTGCCGTGTGTTTTTCCCCCAGAATTTGTGTGAGACATTTTGCATCTACTTTACTCGGATTTTTTGCAAGTAAGCTCATTACAGTTTTAGAACCGCAATCCGCTCTAACAGTGACATGTAAAGCCCTGAGAATGAGCACGCTCATCCATTACATTGTATTTGAATATATTTCTCCCTGATCATACAGCCTGGTTATCTGATCGGTAGAAGTTTATTATTTAACTGCGATGTGTACAGCGGTCAGGAGGCAGTTCGTTATTCTGCTCTCGGACTGCTGTTAGTTAGAGAGCGAAACCTCCGAGACCCCATTCTGAGGCGTTTACTTCCCAATCGGATGACCTAGGTTTTTTCTCCACTCATCACTTGCCTATGAAGCCTCTCCACATGAGCCGCGGTGTGATTGGCAGAAGTATTTTTAAAACATGCGATTAAGAAGCGAGGTGCTTGGCTTCGCTGTCAAACCTCTGTGTTTTTTTCTAGTGATGAAATACTCGCTCTGATTGAAACTGGTGGGGTCTGCTGTTTGACTGAAACACCTCGCAAACACCACCTTCAGAAAAAGTTCACCAATCATAATTTGCATCACTTCCTGTGACGCTGCATGCTCGATGTTTCTGTAAATAAATGTCTAGCTTTGCAATAAGGAAAGATGAGCTGGCAGCTGCAGCTTGACACAACTTCGTCTCCTCGGTAAACCAACACCGCCTGGAAAAAATACACTCATCAACAATAAAAAAGGCTTACAAGCGTGTGTGTAGGCACACGGGGAGCAAATCTGACAGGACTACACCGAACGTCTCCTTGCTGACTCATTAGCATCCTGAAAAGTAGGTCAATCAAAGGAAGGGAGAAGCACATTAAAAACACACCGTAGTACCGTAGTGGGAATAACGACGGAAATTACACACCAGTAAAACACACGAATGTGTGTGTGGCAGTAGGAGATCGGTCACAGTTAAAGTTGAAGATGAACTAATGCTGTTGAGTAAAACTGCATCTTACATTTTGATGCAAAAACATCAACATTGTCAGAGAGGATTTAATGTAACTGCATGTTAATTCATTCGATTGTTTTGGGTGTCCCTAATAAATTGGCCAATGAGAGGAATTCCTATATTAAGATCGGGAAATTACTAATAAACTACTGAAACGCACGGCTTCTATGGGCCCCTGTCAGTGGCTGTGGTTTTTAAAAGGAGAGTCATCATTAAAGAGAGTAAATGCAGAACATTGTCATGTTGTGATAATGATGACAGTGATGTCGTTTTCGTTTGATTTGAAGCCGGTTTGAAGTTTGAGTCTTTCAGAGGCCCGTGTAACCTTGCTGCATTAATAATGATGATGTCAGTGTCAGCGGATGAAAAATGGCACAGATGAAGGGAAAATGGCAGGTAGGTGGGAGCTCGCAGAGCTGAGGAGGCTCAGCGAGGTAATTTGAAGCTTGTAATTAGAATCAGAATGAATATCACTTCTTATTCGTACAAATATCCCCCTTGCTAAGGATATATGTATATATGTGTACGTGTGTGTGTTGGTGTCAGCTGTTTACACAGCATATATGCAGAGCATCTAAATATTTAATGGCACATAAAGGCTTTTTTCTGGATATGCTGTG
>CAAKHC010011010.1:15743-29059 GCA_901007825.1 Macroramphosus scolopax
CCTTCTACAATTGCACCATTGAGAGCATCCTGACGGGGGGGTTCATCGTGTGGTATGGGAGCTGCACTGTTCTTCAGCAGAACACACTGCAGAGAGTGGTGCGGTCAGCCCAGCGAACAGTCGGAGGTGAGCTTCCCTCCCTCCAGGGAATATACCACAAACGCTGTTTGGCAAAGGCAGAGCGGATCATGGGGGACGTCCACCATCCCGGCCACCACCTGATCAGGCCAACTTAAAAGCTGCATCATATGCATTTCTGCGGTTGTTCTCCATCATGACGATCTCTCACAAACTGCCTCGCTGACGCTCTGTCTCTAGTGCCGCTCGCGGTTTCACTACTTTTGCGCGCTCTTTTCCGGCCGACCGAGGACTTCCGGAGGACTTCCGCCGGTAACCTGTAAAATCCATATATTTGGGAATTCTCCGATTGGCCGTTAGCTGTAAAAATCCGTAGATTAGCCGCACCGTTATAAAAGCCGCAGGGTCGTAAAATGAGGTAAAAAGTAGCGGCTTATAGTCCGAAAAGTACGGTATTTATCAAAAGTACAAACCTTGATGAAGGTTTATAAAACCATATAAAAGCACATGAGGAAGAAGAGGCAGCAGGAGGAAACATCTTTCAAGATCAGTGCTCTTCCTCCTGCTCCAGGGGCCATGAAACAGGATATGAAAAGAGGAGGAAAAAAATCACTGAAATGTCGACCTGAACAAAAATATCGCCAACATAAAACCATACAAAATATAACAATACGGTCGTATTATTGTTCAGAAGAATGCCTGGTATTTCAGGAACACCCGGTTACAAACAGCAGCGAGATAATTGCAGCAGAAGAATAAAACACAGATCAGGTTTCTCATAAAGTGTGTCTGGAGATGACACACAGATCTATGTGAAGAATGTGTTTGGCTGGCGTTTGAAGCAGAACCTGGCTGCAGCATCCAGTTAGTGGGTGTTCAGTCCGTGTTTGGACCGGAGATTATATCTTACACAGTTTGGAAGTCAGAACTCCTCTTACAACTATACTGGAATATGAATGTTGAAGCTCCTTCAGATAGTTTCAGATATATGAAGCTTGAGCTTCTGTTCACAAACTCTCTAATTTTGCAGCTAAACAGCACTAAAACATGTTCGATCAGAGTTTTGTGATCCACTTGTGTTGCGTCGGATTGATCTCATTTGCATGAAATAGATTTGAGTCTGAAATTCCTGCACATACATGGAGCACTCGTCAACTGGAAGAGCATGAATGGAATCTGTCAGATACACATCTATATAGATAGATCCATCCATCCACTGTCCTCCCAAGAACACACACTTAATAGGTCTTTTATGCAAGTGGCTTAAACAACCTTTATCTACATTTGAGTGGCAGCTGCTATCCAGCGGCTGTAGTTATTATGACCACTGAAAAATAAAAGATCATATGACATCGATATTACTGAGAGAGTCCATGTATGGAGGCAGAATGCAGAGGTAGTTAGATCCCATAAACACTGGACTTTGGTGCGGTTGGATTCTCGTTTTGCAGCAGCGAGGGGGGAATCGTTGTTTTGACAGATGTTAGAGGGAAACCAGCTAATGACCAGCGTCAGGAAAGTGTTTAAAAATCCCAATTGTCCCCTCATCTTAACAAATTATATAAACCCAAAATAAGATCTTTCTCTGACCTCAAGTGTTTATATTCCTAAAACTAACAGCATTCTGCACACCGATGGTTTTCAGGAGATTGGGGATAAACTCCAACGTCTGCGTTGCTTTAATAAACTCATTACTTACAAACGAAAGGCAATAAAAGCCGTCTTGCGCCGAACACTGCCTGTCTTCTGATGAATGTTAATCCAAACAATACGGACTCACAAGGCTGTGCACGCTGGCCACAAACAATCCGCTGCTACTAATGCAAACACCTACACAGTTGCATTCATATTAACAGGTGCCAATAGCTCCTATAGGGCTATTTGCGGGGCTGTCAGAGTCCACCTGCGTGGAGCAGCTCGGTTGTGAACTCTCCGTGACACCAACGTGTGAATGCACCTCAGCATCCATCCCTGAATAATTTGTGGGCTGCCAGCTGAACCAGGCTAAATGGTTTTCTAGCCACTCAGAGATGCACTCTGCTCTTCAATCTCAACTGGTCCACATTTCATGCGTCTGGGGTTGTTATGATAAAAAGAGGAAGAAAAAAAACAAGGTCACAAAGTGGAGGTTGCGTAACAGATTCAGCACATATATTCCACTCTATGGATGATTCTCAGCTATTCAGCCTGTCGTATTCTGGGGTAATAACACGTGCGCTACAGTCAACAGCTAGTAGCGGTAGAAGCACCAGTGAATATCGTCAAGAGACGTGTAGTCATGCAGCAGTGAGATGAGCTGAACAGTAAAATCGTGGGCGGTAAAACCAAAACGACAAACAAAGTCTGGTCATAATTCTTTTTACAACTTTCCGTGTATGTGACATCATTTATACGAAGCCATTGTTCATTCAAAGATGTTTCCGCACGCTGTAGTCATTGGCTGAACTTCTCAACGTGTTGGCAAGGTCTGATTTGTAGCGCAGGATTGATCACATGTATACACACTTTGTGCCCACGGATATGCAGTTTGTATTCACCACCAGTGCCAGCGGGACGGATTCCAGTACATCAAATGTGCTTGGCCGACGTCGTCACTTTAAATGTTATTGCAAGATTCTCTTGAAGCGTGAACGGTTATCAAAAGAAAACCCAATGAGATATAACTCCACGGTGGACCATAACCACAGTCAATTTCGTCTCCACTGAGTATACAGTACATTAGAAAGATGTAAAGTGCTGGTGCTTTTATGCTTTGTGAATTGTGACACACTCATTGGGAGAGGGTTTACTCCGCGGAGATTACCGACGCATGCTTGACCAAGTAGAAACAATGGGGATATTAATTAAAGGGGGGGTCTCACCCACCTGTCTGGAAGCCTCATCAGCCGGGGCCATCTGCTGGCTGAAGCAGTCCCACACATAGATCTTCCAGTGAGCCAAAGCTTAGGGGGAAATGTTAGATTCACACCCCATTTAGCGCAATATTAACATAAATCATTTTGGGATACACACATCCAACACTGCGATGGAGCTCAGCGGGCTGCTTTACCACTTTACTGTTTCCATATGGCTTCTCTATTTTCCCCTGTTAACGATGCCAGTTGAAATTACGAGGAACCTTTGAGAGACTTGCGGAGACAAAGTGGAGGTCATCACTCCTGCCAAAGAAAAAGTTGATGTAGAATCCGTGTTTTCCTTCTTTCAAGGGTGAAATACTTCAGGAAACATTCCAACATTGGAGAAAGTTAAAGGCCTAGACATGTCAGCCAACTCTTAGCTCCTGCAGTTCTGAAGGGTTAAGGTGTGAATTTATACCCATTAAGATTTATTTCTGGCTGTGCTGATGGTTTAAACATCACGGACCAGCCGTCAGCCCTCAGCTACATGTTTCTTTCTGTTTCTATATATAAGCTGAAGAACGTTTCAATCGTGTGCCGTGTACCTCTGATTAGTCCTTTACCTCGGCACGCACACGCAGTCGGACGCGAAGCCTGAACGACAGTTTAAATGACCACTCCAATCACCGCGTACACCGCGGAAGCATTTGGCAAAAGTGAACCGACATGTTGCTTATCTTTTATTTAGCAAACAGACGTCTCATGCTGACAACATGCGGTACAGCGTGTGACAGACATGAAGGTACATGCAGTGCAGTGGAGCTTCCCGGATTGGGGCTGGAAAACATGCTCAGCCTGAGTATTTTTCACTGTGGATAGGTGAATATGTGAGAACATTTGCACAATAATAAAAAACACTCTGTGCCCGTGAGACTAACATGAAGCTCCATTCTCTTGTGTCCTGAGATGCAGACATTTCACGCAAATGCTTTTATGCAATACCACAGTCGGATAATGATCCTGAGATATTAGAGCAACCTGAATTATTCATGTATGGCAAGGATTAAATGACAATGTATTCCCTAAAAGCATGTACTTTGCTTTGCACGGTCGCAAGAATAGCCAAGGACGGATCGCGCTTTGCAGCCGCGCGGCAGCCCGAGACAAGAGTGTGACAGCCACAATGATCAGCCTTCGTGCTAGCCTGCGATAGACGTGCAACCTGTCTGCCTCGACTTTTCTCGCATTCTATGCGCGACGCTCCGGTGATCTGCGATCACTTTTTAAAGAGAGAAAGGGAAAATGACAGATAACTAATGTCACGTGTGATATAATAGATTCCAAAATGAGTCACTAAAGCGCCACGCGTGCACGTAGAAGCGTTGATCCTGACACCGTAAATCAAAGGGAAGTGTGTTGCAACGCGACTAATTGGAGAGAAGGCTGGCTTCATTTACTGTTTGTCGGTCTTATTAGCAGTAGCCAGACATCTGTAACATCCTTCTCACGACACACAACCTGTTAGGGTTATTTTGAATATTATTGCATCCAACTCTGTTATTGTAGAGCACGATATAGCTCATGCATCTCATCACCATCGTATTGCCTCTCATCTTCCCACCTGGCCCTCCATCGCTCTCTGCATCCGTCAGTCCTGCTCCCATTTAGGAGTAAACATAAACACTTCTTTCATTCCTCTACCCTGAGAAAATAAAATCCTTCACTCAATTTATTCATATCTCATTTCTCACTGCCCCGGCATTGAACACAGGACGGACAGAGAGGCTTTTCCCCTTTTGAAGGTCTTCCATTAAAAATGAATGGGCCTCTTGGTGAAATTGAGGCCGGGATTGGGATTGTTTACCAGCCAGGGACGACCGGAGTGAGGCTGAACATGAACTTAAATATCTACTCCTCTCCCTGTCTTTCTATTTCAGGCGTTTCCGGGAAAGAGTAAACACACCTGGTAAAGGTTTAGAATGTCGTTGCTTAGTGACGACTCGGCCGACGACAACACGAAGACACAAACAGCTGGATTTGTGTCCTTTCTGAGTTGTAAGTCGACTCACAGAGATGGATATGTGGATTAAGTGTTTCTGGATTGTGCAAAAGTTTCAACTCAGCTGCGGATGTTTCGTGACATGTAACCTTGGTCGTATCTTGACTGATGACCATCATCATTATGAAACAGAGTTTTATAACGTTGACAAGTCGTGACCAACTGGACATGTAACAGGACCAAATCAGATACACTGCTGGTTCCGACTGGTGTCACATATTAGTATTTATTTAGTTTCTGCAAAACAGAAATTAACAGGTTCAGCATCACCGGCTCTGAACAGCATGCAGGTGGCTCACCGCATGAGCGAACTCTCATGGCACTTCAAATCACGCGAGAGTTCGGCCCACACGCGACCCGACACAGACATACTGCTCCATCCCCCGGTGATGCTTTGCCGACTACTGTTGAAATACTGGAATTGCACTGCTGTCATAATAATAATAAACTCAAACAACATAAAACCCTTTTCACAGTAAAACATAGAAAATGTTAACAATCATAACATGTATTCCAAAATAAAACTTTATAAATTGTTAGCAACTGTTCTGTTGCGCCACAGACACACACGGACGTCTGTTCCTAAGCTGTCGCAGGAGCTATTTCTGACCTGCCCCTGCTATGAATACGTCTCGGTGCAGACGAGGAACATGAAACCACTTGGCTACAGAGAAGATACAACACCTGATTGTGGTTGTTCTTCCAGATCGCAGCACACAAACAGCTGTTTGCTCTGTGGCGTTGTTTATTGACCACGCCGAAGCATTAATCCTAACAAACTACTAAACATAACACAGTCTGGATTATAATAACGTCTCCCCGCTCCCCTCACAGACAGCACTGACACCGTGTGCTGAATCCTGTGCCGAGGGGTTTATTCTCGGTCCGTTGATATGTATATTATACATAAAACACAGATTCCTTGTGCGGTAGGAAGTCATTTTTATGTGAATGACACCATTTTAAACGACGCTGTCTCCACTCCAGGACGGGCTCTTGATCATTTTTAGTCTTTGGTTATTTCCAGACATCATTTCTTAATCACTGACTGTTTTATACGCACTTAAGACCGACATTTTTATTCTCCACCTCCACTAGTGTTTACGGCCGTCCTCCCGTTGAAACGGCCTGATTGTAGTTTGAAACTTGTGGTGATGGTTATAAGAAAGTTCCAACATCAGAGGACCATATCCGGAAGTTTCCCGTTCCCTCCAATCTTCCGTCAAAAAGGATTTCCCCTCTTCATCTGCTTTTGTTTGTAATCCATTATATTCACAGGACCACAGGAGGTCACTTATCTGAAAACCACCAGCACTGAACTGCATGATAAAGTGCACTCAGATGCAAACACACACATATGTATGCATGTAATGACAACATCATTCTCCTAAGGCATATTTGTAGTTGTTAATAATTCATTGACTTTGGAGATTTAATGATATGTGCAGTCTAGAGGATGGAGTATTCTTGGTCAGTCAAGGTCCCAAACCCTGCCTGCACCCGGACTGCAGCAGAATGCTTAATAAGACATGCGCTGGGAATACCAGGTTTTTTGATGAGTGTGTGTGTTCTTGTGTGTCTGTGTGTGTCTGTAGCACCGGGGAGTGGTCCTCAAATCACAGGGCTGAGGCTGCAAGCAGAAATGCATCCTTAATTTCAACACTGTTTATCTTTTCCTCCTAGTAAAAAGAGCAAAGCCTTGACTGATGTGGAAAAACCTCAAGAATAATTACGCTCAATATCAGTCGACGCGCCGAGGAAACAGCTCTGGGGTAAATCCCGAGAACAATCTGAAACACCCTCAGAGAAGAGTGTTTACATCAAAGACACATCAATAACTCCGCCACGACTAATTTCCTGCAGGTTAAACTCCCAGACCGGCTTAGTAAACAGTACAAGGGTAAATCCTGCCTGAGTGATGAAGATATTAGTTCATTATCCCTCATCTATTAATAAAAATGGGGTAAATTAGCAGATAAATGCTTTAAAGCTTGTTCATTAAATATACAGGTGGAGCCATAAGAAGGGAATGCAAAGAATGGAGCCGTTGTGCCGATTGCAGGATTAACATGTGCGTTCTCCGTGCTACATTAGGCAGAAATGTGCAGGCCGACCAAATAATAGGAGCCTCTTCTTTCCAATGGTTGATGAGCTAATTTTCAGCATTACCCTTGAGAAATAGTTTTTATCACCTTCAGGGGAAGTTTGCTGAGCGTGCATGCTTGTTTTCACTACAGGCTGACACACATTAACACACTCAGTATAGAAGAGAAACACGATGCCAACCAGTAAGAGTTACAAACTATTATCTGACTGTAGTATTTGGAGCATTTGATCAAATGTATTGTGCAGGTTGGAGGTTTACACAGTTTGCAGTAGCAGGGAGGGAAAGTCTGACACGTGCAGCCCGTCCGACATGTTGTTTTTGGGGCTTTAGTGGTGGTTGGAGCCGCGAAACAGGTGCTAAAAATGTTTGATGTAGCAATAAAATAACACAACTGCACAAATATGAGAAAGGCCAATAGGCAAGCTGCATGATTGAAACACACGTTTCTAAATGTTCAGCATTACGCAACCATTCAAGCACAATTAATCCGGATTAAATTCATCCACAGATTTACACCAGTAAGCACCGTAGTCGTGGTATATGTATTTATAGCGTACTGTAGCTGTGAACAAAGGGGGATATGGTAATACAGAGCTACTTTACGTTACTGTGGAAACAGGAATATAAACAAAAACTCCTGTCGGCCAGCAGCTGCCTGCCAGCTGTAGCTAGCCCGAGGCACACGACACATCACAGAGGTAGCATCCTCGTAGCAGCGAACGCTCACTCACAATATTAATGTAACTCACTCAGACAGTGACAAGCTGCTTCAGAAACATGGACATATTGGCCGGCTCTCAGACAGGATCCATCCCCCTCCTCCCCAAAACACTGAGCTTGCACACGCAAAGGATAAACGCTGACTGGACGATCAACCCAGACAAACACGGAGTGAAACTTGGTGTAGTGATGGTGGGATGATTAGTTACGGTGCTCGCACACGATACAGAAAATAAGAATGTTGCATGTAATCATTATACATTTGACATTCTCTCAGTACCCTAAACTCTAACTGCCCACTGTCCTTGATTGGCATATTGATTTTGAAGGAAGGTGGATTATTGTACATTATTTATATTATCAAACACCTCTATAACAGCATCATGGTGGTGCAAGGTAGCCACGCCCTAAAGCACACCTGGCTTTACCTACTCTGAATGGAACCAAGGTTTACAAGCTGAGCATCGTATTGAAGATAAGTCATCCTCATTCATACATTTCTTTACTAGTGCAGCTGCCCCCTGCTGGCCATCAGTAGAATTGAAGGTTCAAGGCACTTTCCCATTGACTTCCTGAGCTTTTCTATGTTGTCATCCGGCAGTGTTGCATACAAACATCTACAAATGCTGTTTCAGGAAAATATGAAAACCCCAAGCTTTAATTTGAAAATATCTGCTTGATTAATGAAAACCTTCCTTATCAGACTTTGCCCAATATGGGGAAGAAAGATCCCACTGATGTTTCTCTATCGGTTGATTGAATGTAATGGAAACTAATGAGATCCAGAGATGAATTTAAACCACTCATCTTTATTCACAGTGCGCAACGTTAAATAAATGTTTGATAATTGCATCATTACATGCCAGCTGTTATTGCTAATGAAAACCACGAGTTTTTTCGAGTCCCTAAATTAAATCATTCACACTAAAGCTAACTGCCTTGTAATTCCCCAACGCCGTCACTTGATACAGCTCCATTCGGACTGAATTGGTTCAGCGGTTAGAGTCGGGGGGCTGATGTGCTCACGAACAGAGCATGTCTGCAATTTCAATCTTTTAATGCGTAATGTGCCTTTTATTCAAGTAGTCTACTAGAATGTCTCTTCACCGGCTTCATGACATCCGGCGAAAATGAGCTCCGTTCAAACCGGCTTCCCTCAGATCGCTGCCAAATGTTGGGTCATTTCCTTTAGGAAAGCACCGCCGCTCCTAAAATAACATTTGGCAGCAGAGTTTGTGCCCAAAGCCCGAAGTATCAGCTCTGGTGTGACCGTGACTTGGCGCTGCTCTTGTCATCCTCTGCAAACGATGTCCTGTGGTCGCCGCCGCTGTCCTGCAGACTCCCAACAGTCTGTGATATGTAAGTAAGTACATTAAAAGATTGCATGTCTAAAGCTCTTTGTGGTTTGTTTGGGGACTGCGAGAGGTCCGACCGGGTTTGTTGGAAGTCAGCAAGTGAACTTTGGTTGAACATTTGTTTTTTTATATGTTTTCTGTTTCCTCTTGCGCACATACATCCGACAGGAAGTTGATTCATTAAAGAAGTTGTTTTAAATAAAAGGCTTTAAGGACTCCAGACGGAGACCTGACAAATGGCTGCAGACTCTGTAACGTCTCTCAAATTCAAAGCCGACGATGCAATTAATCCACTAACACAGCTTACCGACGGTGAGTTAAAGTCATCATAGACAACAACCTTTGAGGCGTTCAGGATCACTCGGGGACGGGGGCTAAAGAGGTTGCTGTTACTTATAAGTGTCTCCTCTGGGGCGTCTTGTGTCAGTGCCAGTGGAATTACAGCATGTATCATTAATCATATTTCATTAGATGTCAAAGTGTGTCGTGATCAGGTTTATCCAAGGTGCCGTCAATGCATGCACATGTTTGTTTCTATGGAGGTGTGAGGACCTCAATGACAGCATGTACATGTAAGTTTAATATTCAGTTGTTGCTGTGCACTTACTGTCATGACTGTGTTCGAGGCTATATGCTCGATGCACTTCATACCTGCACACAAACACTGTGAAGTCACCTGACCAGGGCAGTGCTGGTAGAACAGGAACATTCTGCCGCATCTTATTTTTATGGAGTTTAGGGGCGACACAACATGGCCCAGTATTGCAATGTTATGTTATGCATGGATAAGCCCGCTGAGAATGAGCTGGGCTGTAAGAGTGAGTCCCGAAATAAGTTTTTAAAACACATATTTACCAACCCAAGTGTCTCTGACGGGCTCCTACGAGAGCAGCGAACGCAGATTCATGGAGACGTGCTGAGAGCCGCGTCGCAGCACGTTCTGGTACTCAGTCTGAGTGAGGAGGCGGATTATGTTTTTTTTTTCTTTATTTTTGGAATCAAGGGGAAATTCTGTGCATTTTACAGATCCGTAGGTGAACATGCAAACACACAGCCGGCAACCTTTCGGTACCAAGCCTGCTCCTCTAACCGCCGGGCCACAGCCGACCCACTTCAATGCTTCACCTCTTGAAATTACTGCTCATTGTGATGAAAGAATAGTTCAATTAGTACGAGGATGTTCAGGTCCTCAATCAGAAAATCAGAAAACCTTTATTCGTCTCACGACGGAGAAATTTACTTAGTCTTGAAGTGAAATATAAAAACAGCCAACCCCAAATCTCAGGTACATCCGTCTTCCATCTTGGGTCAGGAGCTTTGTTGGTGCATGCAGTAGTTTGGGTTGGATTGGATCTGAGCTCGGGGTGCAGCAGGACCTTGAGGTGGAGCTTTGACCTACTGAAATCAAGTCCTTAAGTGTTGTTTACTCCACAGGTTGGCAGCAAAGCAGGAAACAAACTCATGTAGCAGATTTCTTTCTGTCAATATACACGTCATCCTCAAAGGTTGTCTGCCTCTGAACAGTGCCGCCTAGTGGCATAAAGTAGTAAACATATATATGATTGAACATGTTTACGGCGGATGTGGAACTCTCATAGCATGAACTTACAGTTTACACTGATTTACAGACGTCTCTTCATTAAATTCACGTTATTTGCTAAAATACTGTTTATATTCGCTGCACCGCCGGGAACTAAAATGCGAGTGTACAGTTTCTTTATTTGTGATGCGTATTTTAGATTTGTGCACCCGCAGTGAATAATGAAGATGTAACTACTGAGAGACTGACTGATACTCTAGTGGCTCTTACAGGTGCTGCTTTGCTCTATAAGCCCTTCATATAACATGAGAAACTAAATGACTCAGCGATTCAAGGAGGGAATCGGACAAGAGAAGCAGCAGGGAAAGAGAAATGCAAATGTTTAAGGAATTTGCATTTTAAAATGCCTGATTCAAATTCTCAATTCAATCTGTGAACCCAGTTACAACACTTGTAAATTACTGACAAGTTATTCAGTAATACCAGTTCACATCATTTATTACACCACCACAACATGCAGGTTTGACCCTGAACTACTGGGACAACCTGATGACCCGGCCGACGTCAGCAGCTGCATCCACCAACATCTCACTGATGGTCGTGAGGAAGCCCTGGATGAAGGTCTTCCCTGGGTGAAGGTCTTCCCTGGGTGAAGGTCCTCCCTGGGTGAAGGTCTTCCCTGGGTGAAGGTCCTCCCTGGGTGAAGGTCCTCCCTGGGTGAAGGTCTTCCCTGGGTGAAGGTCCTCCCTGGGTGAAGGTCCTCCCTGGGTGAAGGTCTTCCCTGGGTGAAGGTCTTCCCTGGGTGAAGGTCTCCCCTGGGTGAAGGTCTTCCCTGGGTGAAGGTCTTCCCTGGGTGAAGGTCTCCCCTGGGTGAAGGTCTTCCCTGGGTGAAGGTCCTCCCTGGGTGAAGGTCCTCCCTGCTGTCAGGACTGAAGCCGCCTGCAGTCTGTCAGCCATACGGTGGAGTCTCTGCACTGCCCCCACTGCAGCGCTCGAGTCGCTGAGGGAGAACAAGATAAACAAATCCTCTCAGTATGTTGCATGTCATGTCCTTTCAATACTACTGCTACTCACTTATAAAGCCAGACTGTGCGCAATGGATTTGCCTCAGTTCTGTATTCAGCAGAGGGTTGAAAACCTGCCCTGGACTTCGGTTCAGGCCTCCAGGCTGCGAGGGGCCATGTTGGCCTTCTGCTGAATGGAGACATATGCAGCCGACTGTGCAGGCTGCAGCAGTGGAGCGTGACGTGCTCACTCAGCATGCAGAAAGCTAACAGGGATGAACATTATCTGACTCTTTGACAATCACATTTCATCATTTCATTCTTGAGCCAGACAACATTGTTAGTTTCTGAGAGAGTCTGGAGCACAATGGGCAGACTTGAATGCTTGACAACAGTCTCCAGGAGCTGTGAAGGGAGAGAGGTGGCGACCTTGGCGGCTTTGCCTTCCCTCAGCAGTGCTGCTATTACCCGGAGCAGAATCTGTTGTACCTTGATTTAACAATATAGTTCTGTATGCAGACCGAATGGACGAGTGATGTATGTTATTGTTTCTAGATATTCTTGCTCCAGAGGAGTTTATGGTTTGGACGGTTACGGAAACACACTTTTTGGTTCCAAGCCCGCTTCTCTAACCTGTTGCCCACATCTGGCCCCAAAACTCTGCTCCAGGTGAGGATCGAACTCACAACCTCGGCATTGCTCCACAATGTACTGCCATATAAGTACCGCGCGCTAACCGATTGCGCCACTGGAGCACAGACCACAGGTTTGAATCCCTCTTGTGCACTGCTACTAGTGAGTCAACCATTAATTCTCTGTTGTCTCGGACGGCTGATGAGAACGACGCTGTGACGGGTCGGCCATGCCACAAAGTTACGGAGGTGACTCAACCATGTTGAACAGTCTGGGTGACCTGGTGATGGAAGACATTAACACCACTTCCCTCCAGATGAAGAAGAACAATGATGTTGCTTCAACAGGTGGAGATTGTATCCACTCTATGAAGAAACAAAGACCCAGCTGTTGCTCCAATGCCGGATGTTATAACCTCCAACAGGGTGCCGGCTGAGATGCCGGTTGATTCCAGCTGATGATGCGAGTGCAGCTGACGAAGCCTCAAACGCTCCTAATGACTTTCCATAACTTTTCAATTTCAAAGGACGAAGCCGCAGCGTATCTCTGCCGGGGCCTTTAACCACTGACCGTACGCAGCCTTTTCAACTGATCAAGGTACAGTCGCTGCGGCTGCTTGTTCTGCACCAGTAATGGCCGACGCCACTGATGCCGGCGTCAGTTCTGAAGCCTCGGCCAGAAAAACATTTGATGGAAGCGAATGAAAAGGATCAGAAGATTCCTCAGCAGGCTTTTAAGGGCTCGGCTTTGCTGTCGCTCTGCGAAATGTTAAAGGACCATTCCGTGTAATTATTTGACATTTCATTGACCATTCATTTAATCATTAGCAAGATATAAATATAAAAGCGTCGTAACGAGGTAGAAACAGTTCGGTTCGTCTTCTCATAACTGGCGGCCGTATGAAATAAATATTTCACATACAATCTTCAATAACATATTTTAATTTAAACATGTGTCCGTCTATAAGCAGTGTTCCTACAAAC